>JAPKLY010000280.1:110208-143671 GCA_026898435.1 Prunella vulgaris | reverse complement strand
CTAAACAATACATTATAGTACACAAAATAATACACAAAATAGGTAAACTACATGCATACTTAAACGCTAATCACGTAGTCACTCCGTGACGAACTGGGTCATCAATACTGTGTCTTTACTTTTACGCTTTTACGCTTTCCTCTCAAGATTACAACAATAATATCTCCCTTATTTCTCTCTTAGTCACGTTGCCAAAATATAATACTTTTATGCATATGTGCTTCTAGTAGTTTTTTTTTCTTTGAAAATTAATTTATCTTTCGATTTTTTTATTTCTTTGTAATGTTATTTATCAGTGCACTATTTTACTCTATTTAATTCAAAATAAAACTTATCTAGTTATAAATAAAAATAATTATAAAATTTTAATAAAGATACGTGTAGCATCAAGGAACTCATTGTATTTTATAAAATTATCATTTTATTATATGTTTGTGTGAGATTTTATGTGTCAGAATTAAATATATATATATATATATATATATATATATATATATTATGTAGAGTAAAGGAGAATCATATCAAGTAAAAAAATGAACATTTGGAAGAACGTGCACCATAAGAAGACCTGTATAGAAAATGACGGCAAAATACAGTGATAAAGTCATCGAATTTAAATTGAAAAAGAAAGTCCATTAAGAAATTACAATTAATTTATCTTTCGATTTTTTATTTTTTTGTAATGTTATTTATCACTGCACTATTTTACTCCATTTAATTCAAAATAAAACTTATCTAGTTATAAATAAAAATAATTATAAAAATTTAATAAAGATACGTGTAGCATCAAGGAACTCATTGTATTTTATAAAATTATCATTTTATTATATGTTTGTGTGAGGTTTTATGTGTCAGAATTTAAAAAAACAAAAAAAGAGAATATAAATTATGTAGAGTAAAGGAGAATCATTTCAAGTAAAAAAAAAAGTAACCTTTGGAATAACGTGCACCATAAGAAGACCTGTATAGAAAATGACGGAAAAATACAATGATAAAGTCATCGAATTTAAATTGAAAAAGAAAGTCCATTAAAAAATTACAATTAGTCAACCATGAAAAGATCTGTTCATGTGAAAATTTCATAAAAGAATCCGTGAAGGTAGCAACAACGACACTGAAATGGAATGGAATGGTGGCGAAGAGAAAAGAGAGAGATGGCAGAGAAAATATATTTTTGAATATGATCTTTCAAACAGTAGAAGATTAACTTAAAAAAAACTGTCAATTTCAAAATTAAAAAAAAAGTCCAAATTAATTTAAAATTTAAAATAATAAAATATAGAAATACAAATTTAAATATAAAAATGTAACCGCTTAAATAATAAGATTGCAGAATTTCAAAATAGAGACTTTTCGAGATAGTCACGTAAGATGATAAAAAGTCACAAATATAAGAGATTAAGATTTGATATAATTTATAGATAATAATATTATCAATATTGTAATAATTTAATAATTTAAATATAGTATTATTTTTAAATAACTATATAATCCATTTCAGAGGGATACGACCGTGCTTGTGGTTTCTGTTTTAGGGAATATAATACTAATCCTAGGTGTTGATCTTCAAATTATACTCTGTTGGATCAATTCTTACTCTAAAAACCGTAACTGTACGTACGTGACATAACAACTCATCTTTCCCACTAAAATAATTTCATTAATTTATAAATTAAAATTAAATTAATTATATTATAATTCTCATTTCATTTTTTTCTCAATCAAAATATCTTCAATGACAAAAGAAAAAAACTCTTTATATTAATAAATTTGCCGAAAAATTGGCAATTGTTCGAAAAATATAACTGAAAATTGGAAAAATGTTAGAAAGCTTGAAAACCTGAACAACAAACCAATGTTTAGTTATAATTTTCGAACTATGACAGAATTTTCGAAAAAAATATTTGCGGCTTGGTCGTTTGTTCCGTAGACCAGAGCTGAACAAAACTTCTTCAACATAACAAATCCAAACGCACGAACTATATATTTACACACCATATAATCATGCCTACAGCATATGTAATACTAAAAAACTACCAATATACTACAAAATTAATGGAATCAAACAAAATAAAGTTACAATGTATAAAACCCCAAACGGACAAAAATTAGGTCAAAAAAACATGAACACTAACATGTTGTTGAGAGCCATTATCATCTTGAAACAAAAACATGTTGTTAGATGATGTTCGTAATTTTTTTCCGAATTATTGGAGGATGATGTTCGAAACTTTATGCCCCAAATGTGAACAAGGTACAGGGGTGAACTGATCCTTTTTTAATTTAGAAAAATATACAATAAAGGTATTTATGTCATAATTTTATTTTGGACATAAGAAAGTAAGTGGGGTGAAGTACTCAATAAAGTGGGGGAAAATATCCTGGTCCTTTACATTTTCCTTTTTCCCTATTCATATTGGGCCCAATATATTTTGGGCCACAAAATCAAATCTAAATTTTATTTTGATTTAATAATATTTCTACAAATTAGTAATGTTGTTTTTAACAATTGTAATGTATTGGTTAAAAATGTATTCAATAAATTTAATGAATTGGTTAAATTGTATTGGTTAAATAAATTTATTTTGACCTATTGTTTCCTAATATTTTTTATTTATCTAATTCAACTAATACAAAATCTAATTACATAAAAATTAATTTATTTTTACAAATTTATATATCGATTCCAAATTATTATTATTTTTAATCTTTTGTCTACTTTTGCTCTTCCTTTTTTTTTCCTTTCTCTTTTCACTTTTAAATAAATGAGTTCCTTTTTTTCTACATTTCCTAACCTCTTAATCATCAAATAGGAGATCAATGTTAACATGTCGTGGTTCTTTAATTTTTAATAAGTACCTATTTTGGAAGAATATGAAATGACACTAGGAAATTTTGTTAATATTTTTACCATGAATAATTGAGAATGGGTGGGGTATGACTATAAATGGACGACAAACATAAATAATATGAAGAACAATAATAACGGGGAAGAGTCTAGTGTGTATTATTGTGTTGTGAATTAGTCAGAGAGATTGAGTGAGAGTTTACAATGAGAGGAGTGATCATTTATTTATAAATGGTCAACGCTAAAAGCTAAAGATAATATAAACATCTATACCCTATATTTTCAGATATATTTACAACCATTTGATCTAAATGATAATGGCATCTACTATTACATTTAATGCTCTTATATTTGATGTTGACCTTCGATCCTGTTCGGTCCGTTCATCATAAAAAATCTAATATTTTTATGATAAACCTAGATTCTGATATATCCGATTTAGTGACAAGATTTATATATATTATGATATAACTCTTACACAACAATTGCCATAAAGATTGGACTTTGACTTCAGTTATTAAAAATCTTTTCAAAAATAAAAAGATTTTGTTATATATTTTTTTCTTCCTAAATTTTGGTAAAAATTGATTTTATTTATTTAATATTAAAACTTACCCTAGTGGGAAAGAATGATTATTATTATTATTATTATTATTGAAAATGCAGCGAACAAGTATCTTTACATTAATAAAGTAATTGGTCGACGCACCAATTCAAATCTACCTGTCCAATTTTTATGGACCCTTAGATTAGAAAATCGTGCAGCATGTTAATAGATCCAAAGATAATATTTTAAAATTATTTCAAGAAATCTAACTTGTTCGTCGTCAATTAGAATCCTAAAGGATTTTCTTAAAAATATAAATACTCTTCATCGTCTTCTTTGAGCTTTCTACGCTTACAAATTCTCTGCAGATACTTTTCTCTCTATATCCTTGTGCTTATAACCTTTTTCTTGTAGTCATGGCCCCCAAAATCTCTCTTCATTCTTCTGAGATGTGCGTCGACTTTGACTCCACCAGAGACCTAGAATCAAAAGAGATACTTAGCTTGTTTTTAGCAAATAGGCTGGATACATTCTGCAGTATGTACTTTGATGACAAATGCACCCTCAATGCCTTTGTCATACAATTCTTTATTAAGGCGAAGTTTGAGACTTCAAGGTCCTTGGTTACAAGGGTGAATGAACACCAGTTTGAAGTCAACTGGGAGATGATTTATAAGCTTTTTCATATTTCCTTGATCCAAAAGACTACATGTCTGAGAATGTAGTGGAGTCCTTCAGAAGATTTGCTAAAAGGTCATGCTCAAATATTTAAAGTTCATTCAAGAAGAATCATCTGAAGAGGATGTTCAAATTGTTGTTTAATATAGAAATCAAAGTTGTATTGGGTGAACTGCAAAGTCTGGATGGGGTTACTAAGAGAAGGTTATGTGTCATGAGGGCAATAGCTGATAAGGTTCAAGCCATCGGGATTGGTTTTCTTTTGAAGAGACTTCAACAAGAGGCTGCTAGGTTCGAGAAGAAAGATGACCCCAAAAACCCTAACAAGAAGAAGTGGGTTCTGACTTCCAAGGCTTCTCTGGGAAATAAGACCACAATGATCCTAGAAGACAGGATGCCAACTGAGAATTGGCACCCAAATAGATGTGTATACTATCCAAGGTCCAAGTTTATCCTGGCCATGAATATTGAAAAGTTACCTAGCCCTGAGGATACAGATGATGATGCCCCTCAATCTCAAGTCTCTACAGTTGTGTCTTCAAGTAAAAGAAAGGGAAAGAAGAACAACACACTAAAGAAGTTGATGTTTCACTCCTCTTATGAAGCAGAAGATATAGGGTTTTAAAGGGGAAGGAAAAGTAAGAGGAGGTTTGAGAAGAAACTTGTTGATTAGTCTCAGCAAAAGGTGGATAGATAGAGAAAGGCATTAATTGTGGTGTATTCTGAGGAAGAGGTGGAACATTAGGTTCCCTTGAAGAGGAAAAGATGAGGTTTGAAGAGTGCTCTGGTAAAGGAAAGGCAGTTGCTGAGGAGCACCCTTCACCATAAGAGGAGGATGAACCTTTTGATGAGGAAGGTTCATAAAAGGAGGAGGGAGATGAATCACCTAACTCTAGCCTTCCATCATCTGCCTCTAACTCCCCAACTTCACCAGATCAACCCCAACCCCTTTTAGATATTCCACCCATCTCTTATGTTCACCATCCTATCCTCCAGCCACCTTTGGCCATGAATAAACAAAATAAATTGTTGTTTCTGAGCCAGCAGCCCAAATAGAAGAAGTCGTTGCATCAGATTATGTGCAACTTACCTCAACTCAACAAGAAGTTCCCTCTTCTCATGCACCTGGCAATGAAGAGATAGGCCAAGCACCTATTTTGGAGCCAGAAGCCCAAACATAAGCCCAAGCTGACCAATCTTCTGAGGTTCCATCCTAATTCGCTGACCCACTATCAGTTGATGCCTCAAATCTTGCAGTTGGTAGCCAAGCTGCCCCTTCTTTTCAACACCCTTTTGGGATGGTCATTTCCCATTCAACAGAAACTATCTCACCTACCCTTAATCCCTTAACAACTAGAACTAGAGGGCCCATAGAGTTTGGTCTTAAAAGACTTGCTCTCTGGCTCTCAACCTATTTTAAAACCTTCTAACTCATCATGATCTGATGGTGTGGTGTGGAGCAGGACAAGGGAAGGCCCAATTGAGGATACTGAAAGGAGATTGTGCATAAATCCTTCTACATAGTAGACCTCCTCAACTCTGGTGCTTCCAATCAGTAGGGTACCAACTCCTCTGGATATTCCAAAGTTGTTATCACCAAACACCACTCTAGGTCCATCCAACGTCACAAAATCCAGGAGGAGATGCTTCTCAAAAGTTATATGCTTGGAATACCCATTGTCTATGTACCATACAACACTCTTAGCTTCTCTTCTCTCAATTAGACTAGAGCTTGCCTGAAATTAAATTCAAGCTTTAGGTACCCTTTCTTTGGGTCCTGTTTGGTTAGACAGAAATTTTGGAATCCACAAGTAAAGATCATTGTTACGGGGATTAGGTGATCTCAACTTCCTTCCATATTTATCCACAAAGATCATTTCCCTAAGAGGATTTTTCTGGGGCGATGTTTAACGACAGCAGGCTTGTATGTGGGCTGCTCGTATGGGTAATTTCTACTCAAGCTTTTGAATTACTTAAAAACTTTAGCCTTTGCAGGCTTATCTGATTTGGTTACTTTAAATGTAACTCAGGACTGAGGGTAGTTTTGCTTGGGCTTTCTCTACTGAGATGGCCAAGACTGATCTCACCTCTGCTGATTCTGTTGGGGCTTCTTCTTCTTAAAATAGCTATGAATAGGATGCCTCTTCTGACCTTGGGGCTTCTGAGTTTTAGACTTAGTTTGGTCAGCAGCGGGCTTCTGAGTTTTCTTACTCGTCTGCCCAGCTGATGACATATTAGTCTTTTTATACTTCTGCCCAACTGAGCCTGCACCTTCTGCCCAGCCCTTTACCCTTACGAGGATCCCTAACTAGCTCACTATCTTTCTTCCTTTGTGGTTTAGGTTTGGGATAACCAAGACCTCTCTTGTCTTGCACAGTTTGTGAGGATTCATCTATTTCTGACACGGTAATTTTTATCTTAGTCAGCTGGTCAACTTTCAGCTGAAGCTGTTGTACATTGTTTGTTAGTACTTCGTTCTGTTTGAAGAGTTCATCAAACTTAGTTGTCAACTGTTTATGTTCATTGTTCAAAACAAGGTTCTCAGAGAGCAATCTTTCTATCAGCTTCTCATGTTCCTCACACTTTGCTGCCAAGTCAGCTGACCTGTGGGCATGTGTGTAATAAGATGTTATTGATAGTCTAAAGCTCTATTTCTCAAGTTTCAGACTTTGAACCTCATCCTTTAACTTAGAGTTCTCCTCTTCTAGTAAGGAACAAACTTTTAAGGAGGATTGGAGATCAGACAACATTTTTTGTAAGCCTGACTCCATACAATAGGTAGAGGAGAAAGATAAACTAATAGAGAGGGTTGAAGGTTGTACCTCTTCTACCTTAGCCATAAGGTAAAGGTCTTCTTCTGATTCAAAATTAGATGAGGATGAGGATGAGCTAACTTCTTTCTTTTCCTCCTCAGCTAATCGGTCTCTCTTGTCAGCAAATCTCATATCCCTCTTGAGTCTCTTTTCCTCTCTCTCTTGGTGTCAGCTAGGGGAAATCATAACTGAAGTGACCCGGCTTGTTGCAAGAATAGCAACCACCATCTCCTCCTCTCTTGGAACTTGGTTCCCTTCTTCTCTCTTGAGACTTGTATCTAGACTCCTTGTTATCTGATGGTCTCTTGCTGTAAGATGACTTCTGGTATCTTCTAGAATAATCACCCCTACTCTTTCTCGAATGGGATCTGTACTTCTAGGAACTTATTTGACATTTTATCAAATTTCTTAGTTAGCAAAGCTAACTGCGCTTTAAGGCTCAGGTCCTCTGGAGTATAGGACTTCTCATGGCTTTCAGTTGTAGCAAAGAATGCAACAGTCTTAGCAGCTGAAGATGATGATGGAGTCTCATCTTCTTGATCCTCCTCTTGGATATCAAACTCATGCACTTTCAGATGAGATAGCAGTGTATGGTGACTGATCTCTGACAGATTCTTGGTCTCCTTGATCACAGTAACCTTGACTCTCCATCTGGGGGTAAGGGATCTGAGAATCTTATTGTGTATCTTTCTCTCAGAATATTCCTTTTCCAAGGAACTTGCTTTGTTAAACATATTTGTCAATCTCATATCCATCTGATCAATAGTCTCATTAGCTTTCATCTTGAACGTGTCAAATGTGTGAAGAACAGCCTACAGCTTATTTTCTTTGATCTGATCCGTGCCTTCACACATCAAGGAGAGATTTTCCCACATCTCCTTCGCAGTTTTGCAAGTTTTAATCTTTTCAATGTACCCTTTGGAAAAAGTCTCAATTATCTCTGTCCTGACCACCTGATCAAGATTGAATAGCTTCCTCTCTGAATCTGATAATTCGTTATTCTTCTTCTCAGGTTTGGTTCTCTCGTTGATTTCAGCTTCAGGTGTTTTGCCATTACTAACGGGCTACCAGTAGAACTTGATAGGTCCATCCTCGAGCACGTCTAACATAATAAAATCAGCAGACTACCTTGAGGGTCATCTAATTTTAAAAATCAACACAAGTTTGAGTGCGCAAGTGAATATGTTTAGTGCGAAAACAATTGATTTAAAAATCCTTCTAGTGTGAATGTACAGAAATAAGTAGGCAAAAATAAAAACAAAAGGCACATCGATGTATAGTGGTTCGGATGAAAATCCTACTCCACTCTCCACAACTCAACTTGAATTGTGGGTCTCACCACTATCTTTCTTACTCCCTTACTCACTGACTTTGAGAGAACAACTCTCTACAACTTGTTAATGCAAAGTCTGCAACTAATTCTCTAGCTTCTACAAAGCTTACAAATGATTTGCGTATTTGAATGATATTTTAAGTACAGTGAAAAATCAGCAGCGTTTCAACAAATTAAATTGCGTAAAGTAATGTTATATTTTTCTTCACTGGTACTCTTATTTATAACTAGTCATTAGTGATTGAATAGAAAGCAAATCGCTATAAATCTGGATTCAATTAATTATAGTGATTGATTGATCTGCTTCTGTATTTCTGGAAGTCCTCAAATCTGGGTCTTATAATCAATCAAGTTTGTCCCCTTGATTTCCTTCAATCCAGGAAATCTTCAAAATGTTGCTTGATTTTGTCTCCTTGAATGATTTTCTTCAATCTTAGACAAAACTTCAACGCAGCAGTCTGGGATGTCTTCAGCTAATTCTGGAAACACCTCAGCTGATCTGTGTAGGCCTCAGCTGATGTTGCAAACCTCAGCTAATATTGGAATATTCAGCTGATCTTGAGTAGCCCTTAGTTGGCCTGGTGGACCTCAGCTGATATGCGAACCTCAGCTGATATCAAAATACTCAGCTGATCTTGATAGTCATGTGGTCTGGACTGACCTCAGCTGATGTTGTGGATCTCAGCTGATCTTGGTCCTCATCTTGACTGCATAAGGCTCTTCAGTTGATCTTCATCTTCAGTTGGTTTCTTCCTCCTTCCTTGAGTTCATCTTCATCTACAGTTGTGACTTCACTTATGGCAGCTTCCTTGGTCTTCTGTCTTCTGGAATCTACTAAGGCTTCAAAGAGCTCACCTGATCTTCTTCTCCATGAACAATTTCATGTGCTTGGGGGATAAGCCTCTGAGGGAGGTGTGCAAGGAGAAGACTGTCCTTGGTGTTAGGAGTAAACTGGAAAAGGTGTATCACACTAAGTCTGTCACCAACAAGTTGTTCATGAAGCAAAGACTTATTTCCTTCAAGATGACTGAGGAGAATGAGTTGATTGAACAACTTGAGGAGTTTAACAAGGCTGTTGATGATGTTGAGAACCTGGGAGTGAAAATTGATGATGATGACAATGCTTTAATGCTCTTGAATTCTCTACCTAAATCCTTAGGGAATTTCAGGGATGCATTACTATTTGGGAGGGAAGATCAATTGTCCTTTAATGATATTCTAGCTGCACCCGAGACCAAGTCCATGCAGTTACAAGGTGACAAGAAAATTTCAGTGCAAGCTAAAGAACTGAATGTCAAATTCAAGAAGGGCAAGAAAGGTTTTCAGAACAAGAAGAAGAAGAACACAATGGGATTAAAATCTGGTGAATTTGTTGAGAAGAACAGATGTTTTGCTTGCCACAAAACTGGTCATCTCAAGAAAAAATTCCCAGAAAGAAATAGGAAACAAGGAGAGGAACAAAAGGTTGATATAAATGTTGTTGATGAAGGGTATGATAGTGTTGAAGTGTTGACTGTGACAAACTTGAATCTACATAATGAATGGGTACTTGACTCAGGGTGATCATTTCACATGTGCACTAATGAATCATTGTTCAGGGAGTTGAGGAGGTTTGATAGGGGCTCGGTTGTGCTCGGCAACAATCAAACCTGCAAGGTGAAGGGGAGTGGTTCTGTTAGGTTGAAGCAACATGGTGGAGTGGATAGAGTATTCTCAAATGTGAGGCTTGTGCCTGAACTGAAAAGGAATCTAATCTCCATGGGTTCACTGAATCAACTTGGTTTTGAATTCAACACAAAGGATAGGTTCATCCTGATTACGAAAAACGATAGGTATACATGAAAGGAAAGAAGTTAATGGATAGATATCCTTATTGGGAGCACTTCTACTGGTTCAGTAAACAGTGTTATGGATAGCAGTGAGGTTATGATATGGTATAAGAGATTAGGCCATATAGGAGAAAGGGGACTCCAAGAACTGTCAAAGCAGAAGGCATTTGGGGATGAAAAGGTGATGAAGATGGATTTCTGTGATCATTGTGTCCTGGGCAAGTCCAAGAAGATCTCATTCCCAAAGGGTAAAAAGACCATTGATGCGCCTCTGGATTATGTACATTATGATATTTGGGGACCAACTAAGGTTGAGACTCATGGAGGTGGGAGATACTTCATGACAATCATTGATGACTTCAGCAGGAAAGTGTAGGTGTTCATACTGAAGCAAAAGAGTGAAGCCTTAGCTAAATTCAAAGATTGGCTTAGTGAACAAGAAAATAAAAGAGGGAAATTCATTAAACATCCCAGGACTGATAATGGATTGGAGTATGTATCAGGGAAATTCAATAATTTCTACAAAGAAAAAGGGATCACTAGACACATGACAGTCCCTGAAAAATCCTCAACAAAATGACTTGGCAGAAAGGATGAATAGGACCATCCTGGAGAAAGTCATGTGCATGCTTTCAGATGCAAAGTTACCCAAGGTGTTTTGGGTGGAGGCAGGCAGTACTGCTTGCTATCTAATCAACAAGTCACCATCCTCAGCTATTGAGTTCAGGTCACTTGATGAAGTGTGGTATGAAAGGGTCTCAGAATACAAGAACCTGAAGGTTTTTTGTTGCTTAGCATTTGCTCATATAAGACAGGATAAACTGAAACCTAGAGCACTGACATGTATCTTTATTGGATATCCTAAGGGTGTAAAAGGATACAAGTTATGGTGCCTTGAGCTTGGGCACAAAAGGTGCATTGTCAGTAAAGATATGACTTTTAATGAGAAAGTCATGAGATACAACCAACGTATAAGCACACAAGACTCAGATATGGCGTTCTTTCAGAAGAAGGTGTTCAGGTTGAGGTGGAGACTGCTGACGGAAACTCGGGACAAGCAGTTACTAAGGCAGATACACCACAAGAGGAATCTGACAATGAAACTGATGAACATCATGACCGCTCAATTTCAAAATATGAAGGTCAAGATCTTAGGAATTATAGTCTAGCAAGAGACAGACACAGGAAAAGCATACACCCTCCAACAAGATTTGATCAAGCTGACATGTTGTCCTATGCTCTAACTACTACTGAAGAGGTGGAGCATCAGGAACCACAAAGTTATGCAGAAGTTGTGTCATGCAAAGATAAAGAGAGATGGATATTGCAATGACTGGAGAACTTCAGTCATTAGAGAAGAACAACACTTGGATTTTAGTAAATAAAGTTCAGGGACATAAGGTAGTCAGTTCTAAGTGGATTTTCAAAAAGAAATCTGAAATGAGATCAGGAGGTAAAGAATAGTTGAGATACAAGGCAAGACTTGTGGCTAGAGGTTTCACTCAAAGAGAGGAGATAGATTTCAATGAGGTATTCTCACTAGTTGTCAAACACTGTTCAATAAGATTTCTATTGTCAAAAGTAGCTCAAGAGGACTTAGAGCTTCAACAGTTAGATGTCAAGACTGTCTTTCTACATGCAAATCTTGAATTGACAATACACATGCAACAGCCTGAAGGTTTCATTCTACCAGGGAATGAGGACAAAGTGTCTCTACTGAAGAAGTCATTGTATGGACTTAAACAAAGTCCTACTCAATGGTACAAGAAGTTTGACAGCTTCATGATCTCTAATAGGCTTTACTAGGTGCAGGTATGATAGTTGTGTCTATCTTGAACATGCATGAATCAAGAGTTGTATCTACTCCTCTGGGACAATAATTCAGACTGACATCATATCAGTGTCCTAAGACAGAAAAAGAGAAGGCACAAATGAGTAAAATACCTTGCTCAAATGGAATTGGTAGCATAATGTATGCTATGGTGTGTAGTAGACCAGATTTAGCACAAACAATTAGTGTGGTTAGCAAATTATGTCAAATCCAGGAAAGACACACTGGGAAGCTTTTAAGAGGATCATGAGATACTTAAAATGAACTTCAAATATGGGATTACTCTTTGAAAAGATAAAAGACATCACACAACCTCTGAAAGGATATATTGATTCAGATTATGCTGGGAGCATTAATACAAGAAAATCCTTAGTAGGTTATGTGTTCACTTTATATGGTACAGCAATTAGTTGGAGAGCAGTACTCCAATCAGGGGTGGCACTCAACTACTGAGGTTGAATATATTGCCATGACTGAGGTAGTAAAGGAAGCAATGTAGCTCGAGGGTATGATTAAAGAGTTTGGAATAAGGCAGAAGAAAGTTGCAGTTCAATGTGACAACCAAAGCACAATTCATTTAGTCAAACATCATGTCTTTCATGAAAGACCCAAGCATATTGATGTGAGGCTTCATTTTGTGAGAGATGTGGTGGAGAAGAAAGTAATTTTAGTGCAAAAGGTATCTACTGAAGACAATGCAGTAGATATTTTGACCAAAGTCTTACCTACTGTTGATAAGGCGAACTAACACGATTGACCTGGGATTAGCTCACCCATCAGAGGAGCTCGCCCACAATGGGGTAGCTCGCCCGCGAGCACGGAGTTGGAGCCAGAGCCCAGCCCTGCAATATCCGGAATGGCACAAGGCAGTGGGGCTCGCCCAATAGCTCGCCCCTTCCCCAAAGAGGACCTCGCCGAGGTCCACCATCACATAGCACCCAGAAGCCACGCGAGGCACCGGAGCTCGCCCGGGAGCTCGCCTTGTAGCCTGTAGGACCTAGATGGTTGCGCTCTTTTTCCCTCCGTCTGGTTTATCCACAAGGGTGGTTTACGGCAAAGTTTTTAATGAGGCTCATCTGGTCCAGGGCATAGTAGTAGGACGAGGCAAGGTATAGGGAGCAGTGTAAGGGACCAAGACGAAGGTTACGGACTTTCGTCAACACCGGAAGCCAAATAGGCTCGTAAGATGTCACCTCACATTTGCACACCTATAAATAAGACCTCTCTTGTACTATTCAGAGGATTCAATACAATTAATACATTTCCTACACAATACTTTCTCTCTCTAAGCTCTCATTTCTCTCTCTATACTATATCCAAGAACACGAAACCCTTAGATTATTGTTTGGTATAATTAATACGTTATAAAAGCCACATAAAAACACGATTAGTAAATTCTATCAACACCTACATCAAAGTTCAATTACTGTTTGGAGCTGATCAAGTTACAGTCATGGAATATACCATAAGATAATGCTAATGTGAAGAGTGGAATGGGAAAACTCATTTACTTTAAGGTGGAGAATTGTAATGTGTAAAAGAAAGTTGAGTTTGAATCCTCAGTATAAATTCTGAAGTCTAGAATCTAAGTATTAATCCGGAGTCTGAGAACTAAGTACTGATCCTGAACCTGAGCATGGGTTTGATACTGAGTTTGAGTGTTCTGATCCATAAGACACTGGTTTAATGAAAACTCAATTTCCTGAAGGCACCAATGCTGAGTTACTTTATCCCGAGTTGAATACACCTGTCTCCCTAGTCACTTAAACTGAAGACGTTCTTTGTGTGAACCATCCTAAGTTGACAGTTATGAACTGAAAGTACATAACTAACTGAAACAGAGGAAGACGAAGGCAACTCCAATCTAAGTGGCATAGTTGATTATTTCAAGCAGTTGGGTGAATGATTTTGTTGGACTTTAATCAGTTATTATTGGCGGTTGCAATCATACAATTTGATGCACACCTTGTAAAAGTCAAAAATTCACTGTTCAATATGCAATACTCGGCAAAAACAAATCCTACTTTCACAATTTATCCTCACATGTAAAGAAAATAATGTTAGGATCTTGGCATTAAAATGTAACTACATACCAATTAAGAAAAATATCGTAGCATCAGGTAGCAAACACCAAGTATGATACGATATTTTGGAGCTACATATTTTGCCATAATCTAGCACATTTAGGAAAGAGGCGAAAAGACTAAATCACATATAGGCATAGTAGGTTTCTTCATTATTTGAGCTTCATTTTTTAATGAACATCTTCCTAAACTCGTCGTTAGATTTTGGGTTATCGTCCTCTTCTTGTTTCTTGTCTCCTTCAGATTTTCTCCAACCCAGTGGCTTCACATTTCGTGGTACTGCAAACGTGTTCTTCCCCTTCAGCTGAACATCTGCTTTGGAGCTGGAAGACTGGGGTTGAGATTCTCTTCCTTTGGTAACCTCCTCATCTGAATCCATTTTGTCGATTTGTTTAGCCGCAGCACCTGACAATTGGAGATGCAACATTAGTCAGCAAATACGCACCAATGGGAAAATTATGGAAACATGATTGGTTCAAGTCATGTTGATTGAAGATAAATTTTTAACATCATTTCTCGTTTTCTTCTAGTATGACTTGAATTCAAAAGTGATATCTTGTGTCCTTCATTGATTTGAGAAAAAGCAAAAGAGCCCGAATTGAGAAATTTCTAAAATTAAGACCTAAACAGAGAGCTGGTATTAAACCTGGATCTATTCAGAATCTCTTTTCTTCATAAAATTTACATATGAGCATGCATATAAATAACACAAGTAAGGACTAATAAGATGTTATTATTGAAAAAGATTGAAAAAAACGGGGGCCATATAAATAACACCAGTAATGAGCTTATTAAGACTAGTAAGAGATTTGATGCAAACAGAAGAGAAAACAGAGAGTAAAACAATAGTCTTCCTCCACGATAAGGGAAATGACCGCTTACCCACTGTGAGCATAAATAATGTGCCCTCAGCTGAGGTGTCAATGCCACATTATAAGGAGACACCTACAGCATCCCCATTTTCTAGATGAGGAAGTAACCACCCTACACATCAGCAAGCTTAGAGGATCACTGTCCTCTCAGACTCTCAGTAAATGCTGTCTTATAAACAATTGCTTCATGGATGTCGAAGATTATAGTGAAATAATTGTGACCATAGGCTAGGGGATGATCTATCGAGGGCATGTATGATGAAAGTGATTTCAATCATTAACCATTCTCTTCAAGTCTACCTGAATAAACTTGTTTTACAACTTAAATTTAATATTTCATACGACAGCAGCTTATAACGACCTAGTGATAGGCACAGCATTGAAACAAGATTGCACTTATTTATTGACAGCAACCACTGAATAGATACTGGAGCAGTAATTCATTGCGCTCAGTTCATGGATATCCTTAGATGCAAATTATTTATTAAGATCAGGTTCCTAATAACGCATTAAGCTGAGATACTCCTGAACCAGAATAATTAGAAAAATATGGTAAAATAATGTCGAGCAACACTCAAGAATACAAAAGATAAGCCAAAACAAAAAAAGCTAACAAAACAACTTACTATGCTCTGATTTATTGCTATGTCCAGCAACTCCTTTTCTCTTGTCTTTGGGTTTTGACTTTAAAACGCTTAATTTCCTGCCAAGAAGGATCTGCTTGTTCTTCCCCACAGCCGCAGCAAGGTGTGCATCATCCGAGAATTCCACATATGCTAATCCCTTCAACAAGCAACAGGTAATAATAACAAGGTATAATTAGCTTCAGAGACTCATTAGTGCACATGCAAATACAAGTTGACCGTAATGAAAAAAAAAATTTGCAACAGGCAGCAGCCTATTTCAAAAAACCACTTGTACAAGACATTGATTAATCTCCATTATTGAGAAGGACCGATAAGTAACAAAGATTTTTATTCTGGCTTAGATTAAGAGTGCGACAATGTGGGCCAGTTGCTGCACTAAAATGGCTGGAAAGACATGTATGGAGTCATTTCAACCAAAACACAAAGGAATTATCTATTAGTAAAGGAGCTTAATAAAATTATTTAAAAATAAATTACTAGCAACAGAATCAGGTATATATATTAAGAGCAGGTCTCTTGTGAACCCAAGTTCACATAAACTCGTATCACCGTTATGCATAATCGCTATCACTGTTATTCATATATACTTCACTGTTATAAAAATATATTTGATTGTTTAAGAGTGATAGTGTATATGCATAACAGTGATATTATATACACATAATAGTCATAATTGACAAACCGAGTTCACAATGAACTCGAGTTCATACAAGTTTTCGTCATATATTAAATAATACAAATTAGATATTCAGCATTGAAGTTCCAACAAAATGTCTCACGTGTAGAAAGAAACATAATTTCATTATATAATGGGAAACTATCTGAAGGGGATCAGGTAGTTCAAAAATACCAAGTCCTTTATTCCAATTGTACCGGTAAAACTGCATTTATTTTCCCAGTTTGACCCTTCATCAAAGTTACTAGCCAAGGTGAGTACAATGTCTGGAACTTACTCTTGATTTTCCGGTGAACTTGTCCTTCAATAATCTGACATCAACAACTCCACCAACATCAGAAAAGAAATCACGCAAATCACTAGCACTGGCCTGCATGAATTACAAATGAGTGGTTTTATCCATTATCTAGTGACAAACAATCACAAAGGAAAGCGATATAGAGAGACCGACATGCCTGGAGGCTTATATTGGAAATGAAGGCAGTGTGTTGATCATCAAATTGCACAGATTTATTTGAGGATTTATCCTTTATTTCCTGGCTGCCACCATGTTTTGCTTTTTTTTCATCTAATTCAGCACTATCATTGGCTTCAGTTGATTGTTTTGCGTGACCTTTATCATTTTTAATTGTTGTAGTTATGTTTTGAGCCGTATGTTTTTGACGCTTAGCTGGAGCCTGTTCAAAAGAATGTGAAGCTGGTTTTCTCTTTTCATGAGCACCTTTTTTGGAGGAATTCTCTCTCTCATGTGTAGCCTGGCCAATATTTTTGCTCTCCTGCTGCAACCTAAATAGTTGCAACTCTTTGAGACGAGGAGCCACCTGCAACAATTAAAAGATTGGGATGAAGAGTTAAAAATGTAATCTGGAAATAAATTACAATTAGCAAAAATACCTCAGGTTCGGAACCCTCTCCAAACAAGAAGAGACTGAAGGTTCACATTGCAGGTATTCCAAGATTATATATAGTGACAATTTCGTTAAATGGTCCCTAAACCAAAAACAATATAACATTTTCTCGCTTCAGCACTTCAGGACACAACCCAGGCTAGTGCAGATATCTACCAAAAGAGCTCACGAAGCTTGCTAGTGTACCCCAAAAATAAAGCACCTTAAAACATATAGCTAGAACAATTATAAGTGCCTCAAATAATTTATAGATCTAGACTCCTAGCAAATTACATTAATGCAAAGTGCGAGCTTGCATAATTAAAAAAAATTAATAATCCTGATTTTCATAAAGTTGCAAAAAGAAAAATATCAACCATCAGGTTTTAGTGATTTATTTCCAAAAGATAATAAAAATCACAAAATATAATGGAAAAAATCACAGACAGAACAAGAAAATAGAATTGCATAAAACGTATACATAAAAACTGCTACAGGACGGAATATACAAATAAATATTAGTAGATCCAAATTTAAAGTAGTGTTCAAATTAATAAATTAAAATTCTAACTGAACAAAGTATTTTTTAAACCATTGTTTATTGTCATAGTTTGCATTCTGATTGGGACAATGAAATGAGAAGATAATCTTAGCAAACTAATATCCCTGAAATTCCTGCTCAAGTGTGGTGAACTAGATTTCCTTTTAGCATAAAGAGATGAGCTGGTAACCGATAATTAAGATAAGTGACCCATTCCTTATGTTTATACTGATTGAAGCCATTGGTTCACAAAAAACAATAGAGAGCTACTTAGCGTCATGGTCCAACTTCTATCAAGATATATATTTGTAGTTTATTGGGCTCAAAATATAATAAAAAAAATAATACGCAGGAAATAAGGCAGATGGAAAACAAAATTCACAAAAGAGTAATAAGTACCTTTTGAACAGCAATATCAAAGTCTTCAAGCGAACCATGTTCTCTCTCAAAGCGCACCCACGCATGAATAATGTCCTGAATGATTCTGTTTTTTAGGGAAGGAAGATATCATCTAATCCAAAGTATCACATTTTATTAAAAAGTATGAAGAGGACTTTGAGAACCTAGAAGTAAGAATCATAAGTTCAATGACGTATAAGACTCAGTCAAGTCTGGTGAGGCATTCATCCAAACAGATTTCAAAAAAAATTATTTCCAGTTTGTCTTAAAATCTCTCATATCTACTACATATATCTTTCAGAAAAGCCTAGATTTCTATCTTGCTTGTCCAATATTGCCATCATATTTTGATGATATTATCTGGTTTTTAAAGCTATTAGATTTAATCATTTATGTTGCCAAAAATGTAACCTATAATTCTTCTTCCACTGAAGAAGTCTTCCCAAGATCTCAGTTCTCAAAAGAAATGTCAGTTCTCCAGAAAATTGACAATTCTTAGGTGGTGCTTGGATCGGAAATTCTTCAATGTGAATGGAAATGAGAATAAATATATGATAATATAGTGGTTCATAGGAATAAAAGATGATGAATAACACTATTTTCCCTCCTAAATAAGGTAACCATTACCTCATTTGATTAATTTTCTCCCTACTTATAATCATGCCAAAACCAACTACCTTTTTTTTTGTCCTTATTCTCCAAAATTAGAGCACTACTGCACTACACTGGTGATGTAACCACCATGGAGATAATCATTCATCCAACATACTTGAGTGCGGAGAGCATAGTTATTGAAGGCACACAAAGGCGCAAGAGGGTCTCTGCGTCCGAGGCGCAAGTTGCGGGCCTCTTGTCCTTCATTTTCCTGAATGCATTTCACATATGTATGTCTATAGAAAACAATATAAAACCACATAATACTACCAAATGGCCAATAAAATAAACATAATAACACAAATTAACATGAAATTAATACTAAAGTAATGATAATATACTTCATTCACACACAAGAATCATCAAAACAGCAGTTATATTAGTCTAATTAACTAGTCCACATTAAATTCAAAGGCCTCCTCCTCCTCCTCATCATCATCATCATCATCATCAATATATTCATCTTCCTCTTCTTCCTCGAATTCATATTCATCTTCAATATCATCTTCATCTCTAAGACTTATAGATGAGCCTTTTACATTCTTCATCTTGCCCTTGTGGCGACCAGGAGTGGGCTGGAGGCGGTGTTAGCAGGCTGGAGGCTGCTGGAGGGCGGATGAAAGCCTTGGAGATTTGAAGTGGAAATAAACTAAACCCTAACCCTTATATCTTTTATATGTTTTCAGATTTAATAAAAAAAAAATTAATAAAAGTGCTACTTTAATAAAACGACCTACAAGTGGTCTTACTATTTCTAAATTTTGACCTAAAACACGTTTGACCAAGAGGAGCCCCTTAAGCGCACCTCGGTCGCCTTAGGAAACTCGAGAAAGGCGCCCTAAGGCGCGCACTTGTTAATCTGCGCCTCATTTTGCTTGTTTAGGGCGCTATACGTTGCGCCTCGCGCCTTTAGTGCTCAGGCACGCCTAAACTATGGCACACAGGGAAAAAGCCGTTCTCATTCCCGTTGAAGAACTCAAAACAAGCTCCCGCTTAGTGTTTAATTAACTATTTAGTCGTGTTGACCCTCGTGAATATCAAAATAAAAACAGAGTCATGGTGTCGCAAACCCATGCCACCTGCATCATTACCATCTTACACCATAGTCTTCTCTGGCTTGTACAAATTCTACCCGTTCTTAATTTAGTTAGCTTTATTAATAAAGGAGAGAAATATTTCCATGTAAGTGCACTTCTATCGTCTACTACAATTCAACCCTCCAATTCTTTTACCAGTCAAATAAGTTCTCTACTCGCTGAACATATAAAATAAACTGCATAATTAAAAAATTGAAAGTGAAAGTGGTTCTAATTATAAATTCCTCACACTGTCACACAGTTTCTCCAGGCTAGAAGAATTGAATAAAACATGTCCGTAGATGGATAACAGGAGTCATATTGGCTGCAAAACCATTTTTCATTTCCAATAACCACATATGTTCCAGAAGCATACTTTCCCTATCCACACCTTCCAACAAGACGAGTGATACAAGAACCACTATGAACCCAAAAGCAGCAATAAGATAGAACCCAACTTGAGTTGTCACTCCAAGGATAGGTCCAAAATCCAAACTTTTAGAAGAATTCTTCATTAGTCCATTCCCTTCCCCACCCAGAAAAACGAAATAGAAACAAACTCGCTACCAGCAAGCTGAGGAAAAACAAACCAAAAGGTGTACTACATGCGCAATCTTCAACTTAAAAGACCTCTGTTAAGTTGTCTCAGGGTTTGCATCTTTTTTTTTTTTTCCTTTTTTGAAGTGATCTCATGGTTTTGGCAACGGTTCAAGGTTGAGTCCCCTTCAAAGTAAACAAGACAAATAGAACTACATGAAAATATACCTCGGAGCCTGTCCCTGGGAATCTCTTACTGTAGCACCTCTTGTAAAGGGATCTGGCTTCATTTATATTGCCCATCTCGATTTCCCATGCGATATAAGCTTGCCAAGCTTCCAGCATAGATCCACTGGAAATAAACATCAAAAGAAATAACATTATTCTATATTATAAGAACATACATCCCTGAACCCAACCAAAACTGGGAAGAGGGGTGTGTTACCAAATTTTAAGCAAACTCTCCCAGACCCCACGAGCTGCTGTCAGATCTTTTCTAAATTTGAACTCTAATCGGGCCCAGTAATTATGCATCCCAAGTAAACTGTCTGTGTTGTTGAGGTGCGAAGACAAATAATCGGATGCACGCTGAGACCCAAAAGGAAAAGTTACGGATATATACTGAAAACAAAGTGTTACAGTGTTTCTAATTACCAGAATAATATTCAACTCAAGGACAAAACAGCACCACACAATCACATTGCTTAAAGAATCTGGCTAAATAGAAACCAAAAATACAGAGTATTAGTTTGCACACGCAAGTAAACAACTGCAAAATTCTAAGCAATACGAAGGCTCGCGGGTTCGCCACACAATGCTTTGAGCATAACTGTCAAGACTGATAGGTAACTAACTGCACTTGTTGTGTAGATGAAGATTAGATGCATATAAGTTCCTGATAGATGCCAAGATCATCATAGGTTCTAGATAATTTAAGATACTCTCTTAGTCCCCAGAAAGAATTTGATAGTGCAGAGAAAATAAAAGTAATAACAATGCTGATTGATGCTATCACAAAAGTAAGATCTTTGTAATGTAGTAAATTAGTAATCAAGGGTTAATGTGGCAAAGCACTAATTATCAGCCAACAGTGTTTAATGCTCTAAAGCAATAATTCGAATATAATTAAGCACCAATTCTAATTTGTGAAACCTTTTAACCGAGAAAGTTCGATGATGATTATAAGGTGCAGTTCACAAAAGCATATGCCTCGCCCTATGAACCCAAAGTCTTGTTTTTTTCTTTTTCCCAAGAATTGCCTCAATGAAAGCATTGCTTCTTGTTAAGTTGTCAAGATTCAAGTCTCTATAGGTATGGGTAAAAAGAAACCAGCATTTGGCAAATGTAACAACTGAATGATAACGTGTTGTACAGAAAGGTGACGCTGCCCATTAAATAGAAGTCCCATGGCTACTGCATCACCTCAATAAGAGCACAATTATCCTCGAGTAGTTGTGAGGACTCCAGTGGTCAGGAGGATCATTGCCAATCCACTTCAAGGCTTTAGAAACTAAAACCTAACTTTCAGATTGTTGCATCAACCAGCTAAAACACCAAAAAATGCAACAAACTGAACAAAACTTATGTTTCACCAAATAATTACATCCACAAGTGCCAAAGAAACAGGAAAATAAAATTGTAGCAGATTTGAAAATGACAACATGAAACAAAGGGAAGTGGTAGGTACTAACACAAAAAAGTTCATATATATACAGTGGTAAAACCTGAAAAATGTCCTTTAAAACTGCATAATCCATGCCATCCTCCACAGCCATTGCAGACAATCTCCGCCTTAACCCATCTACTCTAGTGAGAAATATATTTAAATACTGAAACAGAAAATGTGGGATGAGTCAGAAGTTTACGAAGAAAAGAAATGGGCAAACAGAAATTCCTATCAAAAAAAATACTGAAACAGAAAATGCGGGTCGAGTTTACAAAGAAAAGAAATGGGAAAACAAGTTTTCAACTTCGTTTGAAACTACGGTCTTTAAGAATTGCATGCATGAAGCTAAAAGTGCATTTTAATATCTTTCCCTTTCCGAAATCTATAAAAGTGGTTCATAGGTGTCACAGGATAAAAATGTAATTAACAGTCATTAGTGGCATGAAGATGTACTGTTCACCCTTGTACCTCATCAAAGCTTGAAAAAGTGCATAGCAGCGATTTCTCAAATACCTGAAATAATTAAGAAATGGGATATTTATGGATAGAAAAATAAAAAGATGCATCTTAAAAAAAAAAATTATGTAAGGAAGGAATCAATATCACGTCGTGTAGCAGAAAAAGTCTTGCCTACTGCCAAGTGTTTTGGTACTCATCATGAATGCAACAGAATGTAGCTCATTAAATCAAATAATACAAGAGGGTACATTTAAATGTCCTCAGTTAACTCAAAAATGATAAGGAGCATTTAACAAAGAAATAACCAAAACAAAAGCTGAGAAGTGGGAAGTCGGGGTTGGGAGCTTTTGAAGTAAAATATTTCCTTGCTATGTGTTTTCTTTTCTTAAATCAGGGACTTAAACTCAGCCACACCTCAATTGTGTGGATTAGAAACTAAGAACAATATGAGTAAGTAGTTACAGAGAAAATAAAAGTTTGAACGGCAATCAGATAGTTCTACCACAAAACAACATAATTATTGATATAACTCTTAGAAAGTTCATCTTTACATCCCCCACCTCCCAAAAAATAAAAAACAAAAAAGTAACCATGGCACATTCACTTGGTTTTATTTTTTAATCAACCAATCATTAATTAAGAAATAGCGTAAAAAAAATTGTAACTCAGTGACTACATCACATTTACTTAGTTCTATTTTTTAATCAACCAATCATTAATTAAGAAAAAGCATAAAAAAAATTGAGTGACTACTTCCAGTAAAACAGGTTCACTTTATTATTGTGACTAAAATTTCAACCCTTAGTTTTAGAGCCCCACATTGTTGTTCCAATCCAAACTTTTAAAACAAAACCATCTCTTTCTTCATGTCATAACTTTCAAAACCTTTGCATCTCCAAAAAATTTTGAGGTTCTGTGCAGCAGCAGCACCAGACAGAGTTTCGAGTACTCCAGTAACCTGGAATCTTACTGTGACTTGGAGCTAATGGAATTAGAACTTTATTTCTGCTTTTTACATTACACCATCCATTAGTAAGTGAATTGTGCAAGTAAGGTCATAAGACAAAAAAAAAGTGCACAAGGGTATATTTCTACATGAATATAGCATACATTCCCAATTGACTTAGAGAAACGTAACCAGTTCACTGTCAACAGGAAAAAGATGCAAATCAAGTGTAAAAATAAGCATGAATCTTTTAACTGGCACTTTTGCTTTGTTGAGTGAGAAAATTTAGTATTCCAATGGAAGTAACACAGCTCTTTAGATTACAACAATAACAGCACCGTATTTGAAACAATGCAACAGATATGCAATTACCAATATTGTACATTAAACAAAAGTTTAAGACAAGGACAACCGAAAGAAACCTCAGATATGCAATTACCAATATTGTACATTAAACAATAAGTTTAAGACAAGGACAACCGAAAGAAACCTCAATCTATTGAACGTATCGAAGGAGGTATGGAGTAAAAATGCAAAAACATACATTTGATAATTCTTCCTCAGGAGCACGACTTCGTTCCAGAGAGAGTAAGTAACGAACCCACAACTCTCCTACCCAGGGACAGTTCCTTGTTGCCCTGTAATAAGCATCCCTCACAATTCTGGCAGTCTACAATGCAACAGTTATGAATGTGATTATGCAAACTTAAGACAACATAAATAAAGGGATAAAAGTATGACAAGACACATAATGAAGTAAAGAACCTTGAATGTTTTATCCAGATACTGTGTATATTCAAGCCACAGATCAGTTGATATAGGAAATTCTGCTATAGCCCGTTCATACAAAACCTGTATACGGGCTGGATCGCCAGATGAGTGCTCAAGTTTCAAGTAGGTCTGCAAATGCACAAAAATTATTTATAACCTTTTACAGTAGTATGCTGCAAGTGGTAGTTTCTAGAAGTAAACTTTTTTAACTATATAATTAGGTGTTTGATATCATGTATCTTGTGGCAATGACGAGAGCTGGCAGTTACATGATAAGAATCTAACAATGGAACAGGGTAATTGAAGGATCTTGATCATTTGTTCATACATTGCTCCCTTGCTCATCAACTATGGAGTAGGAAGATTGGAGAGCTGGGCTTACAATGGGTTATCCTCAGGCTGATGTGGAATTTTTTCAAGTCAAAATTTGGGGGTTTCTTTAAATAAATAAAGGTAAAAATTTTGTGTAGGATAATAGTCCCGGGAGTTTTTTAGTCCATTTGGCTCGAGAGGAACAAGAGATTGTTTCAGAATGTGATAATTTGGGAGTTGCATTTAATGTACGCACATAATATGACTATCTTCTGGATTTATATTTCGCTTTTCTCTAGTAATAATAGTTAACTAATTTTTTTAGCTTGATTTTGTGTTTATGAATTTCAGGTTGTTTTGCAACTTTTTATGCAATAATACTTACCCAATTTTTTTAGCTTGATTTTGTGTTTTTTATGAATTTGAGGTTGTTTTGCAACTTTTTAATCAAGTTTGAGACGGACCAAATATGAAGATACAAGTGGATACAAATAGATCTAGTTGAATACAAATACGCAGTCCAACATAGGAGTCACATTATTGAAATTCATATGGGGCTTAGAAAGAGCCTATTATCGTGCCTAAAGAGTTGCCTACGATCAAGCTTCGAAAATTCCACACGTTGATTCAATCCCCTAATTGGCTCGAAGGCTTTAATTTCATTTAAGTTATATGACCTATATAAAGCCATGGTGTGGACTTATTGGAGAGGCAAGACGAAGGAACGGCACACATATCTCATATCTTACTTATTTGAGGAAATAGCTTGGGCGTCCATGGTGTTCTCTTTATTATTATTGTTTTTATGTTTAACGGCTAATTTTTATTCTAGTTCGAGGATAAGTGGAACCTTGAATATGTTACTTAATTTTCTTTTGTTAGTCACGATTTCTATGTTTTCACTCGATTTCTTCGCCATTTGAATTTATGATGTGCATGTTTAATTAAATTAATTTATTTAGTTTGGCCATCCAAGTTTATTAGTTAATTGATTTTAGCTAAATTACTGTTATAATTCGTAATTGTTATAATTGTGTATTGAAGTAGCAAATAGGGCAGAACACCCTGGGATAGGCGGATAGCAAAGTCTAGATTGGATGAAACAAACGTCTTTAAGTTCATAATCTAGTTTGTCCTATTAATTTGGTTTGTTAATGCATTCAATGAATTGAATCACAAATACACGTTTTGGGTTTATTCATTAGGTTAATAAGAAGCTGTACCTTTTAATTAATTAAACTTAAGAAACAATTCGTACTAGTTTGTCGTACCACTGGTCTAGGACAAGATTCGAGTAGAGTTAGAATTCTCGTGCACCTTTGATTAGTTAACTGAATTATTCAGGGGGAAGCCATCCAAGAACTAGATCTTTCTATTTGCGTATCTTTTTAGTATTAACATAACCGACAAACCCACCCACCCCTCCTATTATTGCTTTCAGTAAAATTATTAAATTAATTTACATTGTTCCTTGTGGGTTCGACCCTTTGCTTAAGGGCTGTCTAGTAGACACTTAGTTCAAAGTTGGAGCTTTGCTGTTTAATTTTGTAATTGGGCTGATTGTATTGTGTTGAGGGATCTCTCATCCCTTGCACCTTTCTTTTTTAAAGCAACAAAAAAATTGACACAATATAATAACAATAAATTTCTAAGACAGCACATTATTAAGTAAAAATATAGTAACAATAAAATTCTGAGATTAGTGCAGCACATATGACGTAAAGAACCACTAACAAGTATTCTAGCCAATAAAAGTAAATTCCTTGAGAAATACTTAACTCTAGTGACTCTAAGTAGTTTTAATTTTGCACCTCATATCCCTTTTGGCGTTGGCACTATAATTCTCCAATGGAATTTCTATATGTAGCCCTATACCTTATTCAAAATCTTGTGTTTTCAACAATGACTTTAATCTTTTTAAATAATTAATAACTCTTACTTTTTGTTATTAGGAGAGATTCTTTTGTCTAGTTGCTGCACAGCCAGATTGATGAATGTTATATTGAAAGTACCATGAATTCTTGAAGTTTTTCAGTGTCAGCATTCTTCTTGGAAATTTTTTCTTCAAGATGGGCATGTTCATTCAACATCTCCAGTGCCTTCTGGTATGCAAAGACAACATTGTTGACGTCATTGGTACTCCCATGATCAGCTTCCCAGTGCGTGTAAGCAACATGGGTTGATTTTATATCAGCAAGGGGAATAGACAACTGACGATGAAACAATCTTCTTATGTGCTGGGTCTGCTTTTCTTTTGCCTTCAAATTAGTAGTCCATATCAACTTCAGAAACTTATGCAGGCCTACAGAGGTGGTAATTGACAAGAAATAAAATGCTTTTCTACTCAGGTTAACAAAAAACCAGCTGAAACAACTGATGAACATATAAGCACCAACACAGAGTAAAATTAAATCGAAAGCCTTGGAGTGAATATAGCAGAGTTACTGTTAAATCATAAATTCATGGGACACTTCTGATTAAACATTGTATTAGTTTCACGCTAAAAGCTAATTAAAAAATTTACACTAGATTTGAATCTACATCACAAGAAGCTACCTACAAATAAGATAAAAAACTAGTCATCATAATCGCATTGACCTTGCTCTTCCCAAATTGGTCAGTTGTCTCTCAGAAGTCAGAAGAAGTGCATACATTTGATTTTAATATGCAATTTTTCATGTCAAACTTCCACAATAGTTGACTATAGATATGAAATGCTACAATAAAAGTCCTTGTGAGATTTTTTCTTTTACTCTAAATAGTGGATACCCTGACATTCTTTTCTAAGAGCCACATTGACAGGATATAGGAGACTAGTGCACTTGTCCTCCTTCCCAACAAGATGGAAATCCAGATGTATTAGAAATAACTAATTGGGCCAGTAGTACTTTAGAATTAATAAGCCATTAAAGAAAGAAGTATAGACAGATGAATACATTATCTGATCAAGGCATCAACCTAGGAACATGAGTAATATGTTAAAAAAAGGTCCAGAAACAGCGATCTGATATAAAAGCAACATGACATAACAAACACCAAACCATAGCCCAAATATCAACAAAGTGTGTTATAACCCCATATATCAGTATTGCAAAGCACATTAACAGTCAATAAGATGATTAATACTAAAGAAATAACTGTAAGCAAAGCTCAATAAGACAAAAACACTAATGTCAGCGATACTAATAAACGTTAAATGCAATAGACAAGCATAGCCTCAAACTCTAGGTAAGCTAGGCCTATTATCTACGCAAGTCTAGACCTCTACCGAACATAGCCACTGTCGTAAATATATGCGGAAAAGATGCATATAAGCAATTAAAGCAAATCAATGCCCCCACAAAAGCGAATTGTAAGATCATCAACTGATTTTGCACTTTTATCCTTTTTCCTCTTTATAGCCATATCATGAAATTGCTTTCCGTTCTTCATTTTGTATGCCTAAAAGTTAGTTTAGAATCACAGGTGAAATACTGCTGTTTCCAAATTTTATAAGATAAACAAAATGAAGCATTATAGCCATGTGACTGAAGTAACTGCCCAAGCGGCTGTGGTATAACAGGGTTTGTCTCATTTTTTCTACCCTAATAAATCAGAATACTGTCAACAATCACGGAAAAACAACAAGCATTAATTGTTCAATCAGCCGCCACATGGAAAAACAACAGGCATAATATTATACATCTGGAATTTAACACAAAAAAGCTCTGACACAAAATCATACACAGAATGAAAAGTAATATTATTCAAAAAGTAAAAGGAATCAGAATAACTAACCCCCGAGTCAGTTTCTGTAATGGCAAAATGAATAGCTTGTTCGAAATCCCTGTACAGTTCCCATATACGGTGACCTTCAGCAACATGCAAGCCAGCAGCAGTAATGGCACGCTCAAAGAGGTTCCTTGTTTTTGAGATGCCCACAGCAGAACATTCACGGACAGATGGATCATATTCTTGGACAAAATTTAAGTAGTCACACCAAAGGTCAACAGACTGCACAAAGAAACATCAGTAAAACTTTTCTGTCTGCAAACACGATATCAAGAGCTGATGCACCAGCATTTTTACATTATCCTTAAAACAATTCATTTGTTTGATTTGGACAAATTAGGTTCCATGCTACGACACCCTAAGCCAAAATAGGTTCTAGACTTCTTTAATCTAATCGACCATTTACAGGCCAATTATAATGGCTGACAGGACAGGGCTGAGGCTCATTTTCAATGAAAATAGTCTCATTATATTCAGATATTACAGTCATTCTCTTAAACATTTCCAGGAAAATGATCCCATCAATCATTGATAGAGAGGACATAGAAAAAAAATTCTAGAACCTGAAAGGGTGAAAATAAAAAAAGAAAAAAAATCTCTAGAACCTGAAAGGCTGAAAACCCAAAAGTTCATACCGTTCATCTAATTCTAAGCACAATTAGCAGGAACCCATGCCCAATCGGAAATTCTCATGTGATCTCCACTGACCTCGAACCTTGCTGTTCAATTTATAGTTACTTTAAGGCATTGGAAGAGATGCAGTGATAACTATGTTATAGCTCACTAGGTAGCACATTAAGTATTCCAACCTTTCAAAATATTCATTACCATGCGCCATCTACTTACTACATCTGCTGCATAGTTGTTAATAGGAAATAAAGAGCAGATGTAAATCCATTTTCCTGATTGTCCAGCATCTGCGTCGTATCTTTTAGGCTAACTGTTAAATTTTCATAAGATCAACTTTGAGAGTATGTGCATGTGGGTTTTGGACTTCTGAGGCAAGTATATATCCTGAGACACAATTCGGATTGATCTAAAGTCTAAACGCATCCTTTTCAATTCATTGTGGTATTAATTGTTCTCTAAAAGTCTCTCTCTTCCCTAAGTCATAAGGGATTAAAAAGAATAACGAAGGCAGCAGGACAGCAGAAGAATGGAAACTGCATGACAACCAAAAATTGTGCTTATACATTCCAAGCCAATGATCAAATACTCGGGCACAGTATCGCATCAACCTCACCTCCAAGAGAGGGTTGTCAAAGGTAAGCTTGATGGTTGAAAGTTATAAACTAAGCTTGAATAACCTAAATCTCAGTAAAATTGTCAAATTTCACTGTTATGATGGCATTTATTTAAACTTAATAGGAAAACTCAGTCCGAGTTCACAAATACTAACATGAATAATTCCAAAACTACATTCAGCATACATGCTGCTAAGAGATACATTATGAAGCTTGTTGTCACCATCTGAGGAAGCATGCATGAAATGGAAGATATTTTACCTCTAACCAGAAGCTAATAAGATTGGTGTAAGAAACAGAGAAAATTATATTTTCATATATAGAAACAGTGTGCAAGAACCAACCAGATACTCAGATATTCCTTGTTCATACAGCTTTTCAACTTTAGATAATACTTCCACTCTGCAAAAGAAATAAAAAGGGACCAGGAGTGCATATAAGTTAGCATTACCACATTATAAATAATAATGTAATGAAATGTCCAAAAACATATAATTTAATACTTGACTCTAATACATATAAGTCTGAAGACTCTGAGCAATGTATAGGAGAGGACAATTTTAGCTTGCCCTTGTACTATTTTTTATGCAATTCTCATCATAAACAGATGATAAGTTAACTTGTCCACATGTCAGTAGTCATGAAAATAGAGTACAGACATTCTATCATATTATTAGCATGAAACAATGTAATTATCTAACCCTGAGTATATTGATATTAGCAGAGTTGTTTAATATCACAAAGCCAAAAACAGGACTGATGTGGAATATCACCATAATATGCTTACAACCCGAAAGGAGGGCACAACCATAGTATCCACATTCAATAGACAAGGAACCTGGCTTTTAGTAATCAAGAAATACTTGATAGCCACAACTCTAGCTACAGCTGCATTGGCACATTAGCAGCAGCATGCATGCCCTACAATCAATGTAAAGAAAACTCCAATAGCTTTCACACCAATGACTTTGAAAGTGAATATTTCTCAAATGGATAGTTTTTTTCTAAAATTTGGACACACAAGGCAATTTCTTTTGTTGAGGGACTTCATAAGATCTGGTTCGTTATTTCCATCAGAATCCAACATGTCTTCACCTTACAAAATTATAAGCTGAATGAAATCAACTTACTAAACATGTAATTAACTGTGCGCGTTTACAGTACATATGACGTTATCAGTTTTTTGCTCTGTAGAATCATATCAATAAACCATCATATGTATCCTGATCCTACATTCTGCGTTGACATTGTGGAAAACAAATATAACCACCACAGTTGAATTCAGGAAGTTAAATAAGTATATTGTGTCAACTATTGGATAAATTTTGTCTAATAAGATGCAACAAAAACCAATACAGTGATTAAATATGCCAAACTTTTGAACAGTTAGCATTGGATCAACAGTAAAATCCATTGCAAATTTTAATCTATTTATTGAGTTCCAATACTGTCATCTATTTCTGTAGCTTATAACTAATAATATGAAGGAAACTCGTGAAACTTCTCAACAAAAAGTATGATCAGTGTGATGAGACAGATCTATCAATGTGAAAACACACCAATTAAATAAATGTAGGGCGGAATAGATGCTAACGCACACAGATAAAAAGTAAGAAAAGACAAACAATATATAAGAAACTCACCCAGAGCTAACGGTAGTTTCATCCTTAGCCCATTCCCGCCACATTTCAGGACTCAAGGGAAATAATGAACTCATTGCTTCCCTAGCTTGTCTCAGCTTTTCTAAGTCCCCTTGCTTCCGCAACATTTTAATATACTTCAAGAAGCAGAGTATAAAAATTGATTTAAACCAAAAATCAGAAAATATATACTTCGAATTTTTTAAATTTACAAAACAATGGATAAAACGAAGTCATTCCTATGGAGAAATGTCCATTTAAGGCTATTATGCAACTCCAGGGAGAAAACTATACATTAGAAGAAAGAAAAGGAGCAAAAGCATGGAGCTGAGCTTCCTTGGGTAAATTAAGTACCAAAACAAAATGTAGATATTTACTTGCAAAGAAGTCAACTTCTATCAATGCTTTAATCATGAGAAGGAACCTTAGCTACCTAAAGGAACAAGTCCATATATATACTTATGTGAGTGTGTAATATGTGCATAAGGCACAAGTATACACACACACGGACACACATGTATATAGAAATGTATTTTGTGACAGAAGAAAATATCATGTATAAATGTGTTTGTGTGTGTTATATCTTGTGCATTACACAAGTGTATACACACACACACACACACACACACACACACATATATATATATATATATGCAGATAAATATATTTTGTGATAGAAGAAAAAATCATGTATATGTGTGTGTGCACCTATGTATATATTGTGCTTTTACTTAAAATGCTATATAAATTCTTTTATATGTGTATATGCATGTAGCGGCCATCAGAACATCTCCACTAAACATTTCCCAGCTAGTGCCCCATGCGGCATAAATGCAGTTTTTTACAGCTGTAGCTAGATATCATGGTAAGGACAGAACAATCGCTTGAATGTTAATTTTCTCAGTAATTATGATCACAACATTCACAGAGGAAGTTAATATCACTACAGATTATATAATGAAATTCTGAAGAGTAAAGCACGAAATCAGTTTCATCCATCACAGGGGAATAAATATGCACAGGTCAATTGGAAAATTCCCACCGAAATAAGACTGGTTCAGATGTACAAAACCTTCCATAAGAAGCTTCACGCATATTCAATTATGCGTCGTTCTCCACAAATATATTTAAGTGCAAACTGTGAAGCTTGCTTATAAATTCGTGCAAGGAGATTGGCGCAAGAAAGAATATTTTACCTGGACATGAGAATCGTAATCTGATGGATTATTGTGTAGTTCTGTTTCTAGTGCTTCAACTTGTGCCTTCGCCTGAGCTTCATCCTCTGAGTCAGTGCCGGAATCGGACTCAGACTCGGAATCCGATCCTTCACTAGGTTTTTGAGCGTCCGGCATGGACTGCTCTTCATTTCCGTTGGGGTCTTCTTCTATACCAGAGGTTTGAGTAGCAACTAGGGTTTTAGTATCCTCCATTAATCATACAATTCGGCCCTTCCCGGGAAATGTCGGAACGCACAGCTATGACTGTGAGAAAAGAGTGTTGGCGAAAGACCCACAAGAAATGGCCGCGCGTGCTAATCTATTCTTACAAATTTACCTGCAAAAATACTTGCGTTTAAAAAGTTTTGGTGATTAGAAGATGAAAATATGAAAAACACAACATACCAGGCACCAGCATGGATGAAAATATCGCTAGCAAGTAATATCGCAACTTTAAATTTACGGAAATATCGATGGATATATCGATATTGCATATCGATATCGCAAAAAAAATAAAAAAATAATGAAAATTTATTAAAATTTTAAAAATTTAATATGAAATTTTAGGGATTAGACAAACACTTATATAAAAATTTTTAAGGTAGAAATTTCTAAAAATAAACTTAAAAATAAGGAAAAGGACGCACATGCCCTTTAATTTTTTTTTTCTTATTCTCGCCTTCTCCCAGGCGCCTAATGGCCTAGACAAGGTATGCGCCTATTTCATCTTTTTTTTTTAATCCAGTAATTCTCTTTTTTAAATTAATATGTTAATTAAAAATGATTAAATAATATTATATCACAAATTAAAAAATTTGCTTCCAAACTGTATTACTATATAGACACATGTGTGTTACTAAAATACAAAATTTATGTTACTATTATCTTAAATGTAGTTATTTTACATATATTAATTTATTTTTATAGAATAAATAATTTTTAATATAATATAAAGGCAAAATATGTGATATTATAAGAAAAATATTATTTTTTCACAAATATTTATTTATTATTATAGATATAATTAAATTTTCATATAATAACATATACTCCTGATAGCTCCTTGAGAGTTACGTACTCAAGTGTAGGTTGATTTCAAGTAATAAAATTTCTCGGGAGACCGAGTGTCGAACCACATGGAGATTTGGAAGAAAAAGATATTATCTAGTTGAGAGGTTTAAATAA
>JAPKLY010000280.1:0-84783 GCA_026898435.1 Prunella vulgaris | reverse complement strand
GTCATTATTTTTTGAGAGATTTGGTTGAAAAGCAGTTGATTAAAATTAAGCATGCTGATACTCTACATCAACTTGCAGATATCTTTACAAAAGCACTAGATAATGAGATATTCTCAAGTTTGAAGAAATCTCTCGGCCTTTGCCTTGTTTGATTCTGCTGCCTGTAGCAAATGTTGCCCCTCATGTGATCACATTCTAAGCAACATTTGCATTTGACTGTAATTTTTGATAATATGATTGATTCATCTGCTGCATGTGAAAAATTTGTCTTGATTTCAATATCATTTATATAGTTGATAAGTGTGGTAATCTATAACACCCGTGAGATTTGAGCCTTTTTAAATTGTTCACTTTTAACAATTATATTGTTCTTTCTTGAGTGTTTTCTCTTCCTTTGTTTATTATCTCTAGAACTTGCTTGATTCTTTTTGAAACTGTATTGTTCACACTGACATTAAAATGATTTGGGCAATTTTTTGTTATAAGCTATTTTATCCATATTGTTTTCCCACCTAACATTTTAATATCCCAAGTTGCCACTTTGAGCCTAAACTTTATTTTTTTTCTCCCCAAATATTGAGCTCTATATCCAAATGTCATGTCTTTACCCTACTGTGGTCCATTTAGAGTATCAAGTAAACTACTTGTTGGGAAAATATTGTGAAAAAAAAGGATACAAGTATATTTGATGGTGGTATAAAATCCTCAAAAAAAGGATATAAAAAAGGATAAAGAAAGAGGGGATTGAATCATTTGATGAAAATAAGTGTTGAAATGAGGTGAATGAGTATTATGTAGACTCAAAAAAAAAAAAATTAAAGAAGTGGTGATTGCATTTGTTTTTGGAACAACATTCAGGTTCAATAAAGAGTATCTACATTAATGTTTAATGACTTTATTTGGATCATAGTATTTTTAGCTACTTTTCCAAAAATTTCCCACCTTTAATCAAAGCTCCATTACAACCCTTATAAGACCTTTTGATTTTTGTCAAATGTGTGCTCTAAACATTTGATAATTAGAAAAGATGCAAGCTTATGGAAAATCTACTCTTTAGGAATTGAGTTGAGTGATATGTTTTAATCTTATACACACGAGTGTTGAGTTATATTATATTCCATGATAGACTACCATATCTTATTTTCTATATGTTTGATTGAGAATTGTGATTATTTTTTTCATGTGGTTTAAATTGTATCAAGGAGTATTATTAGTTACTACGAGTTATTTTTTTCTCTCTCTTATTCATATTGCGTTCTTGAATATCTTTGTTGTTGGTCCCAAAGGCAGGTTTTAGGGAATAATACCTTTGAACAAGTCTAGAAGGGGGGGTTGAATAGACTTGTAAGGATTCAAAAAATCTTTTTTGAAATATTTTGGTTAATCAGAAAACCAGCAGACTACTGAGGTAGTCTACATTTGAAAGATGTGCGCTGTGAATTATGCGGAAACGGTTTTAATGAAAATCAGTTTTAGGAGATGTGCACAAGTTAAGAATAGAAAGAAATAAGACGAGACTCAAGGGATTTATAGTGGTTCGGACCAATTGTCCTACATCCACTCTCCTCAATCCAACTTGGAGTTGAGGGGCTCTCCACTAACTTACTCACTTACTCACTTCGAGAGTACTACTATCTTACAAATTGTCAATGCTTCAATCGCAATTGACTTCTCACAGCTTCTACAAAGCTTTTACAAATAATAAGTATGAATGGGGTTTTTGAGTGCAAGTGATAATTCTGACAGAGTTTCGGCTAGCTTAATATGCGTGTAAAATCTGATCCTGAAATTATCAATGTTACTCTAATTTATAGGGTCAAATAACTAGCCGTTGTAATGAACTAGAAATCTGAGATCCTATAATCTCGTATTCAATCAATCATTGTGATTGATTGAATCTCCATCTTGATTCCCGTCAATCTTCGCGATCTACAATCAATTAAGTTTGTCCCCTTGATTGATTGATCTTCTATTCTGGGAATCCTCCTTTTATGTCGCAAGTCAACCCTTAAAAATGATTCCGAAGAATCTGGGCCGAGCACAAGACCTCAGCTGATCTGTCTCCTCAGCTGGTGTACCAGTCTGCTGATACTTAGACCTCAGCTGATGTGCAGGTCTGCTATTGTGCGCCTCAGCTGGTGTTCTTGACTTCGTCTGAATATGTCTTTTATCCATGGTCTTTGTCTTGTCTGCGACGTGCTCTCAGCTGATCAGCTGATCTTCTGATATCAGCTGATCTGTCTCTTCTGATATCAACTAATCTGACTCTTCTGATATCAGTTGATGTTAACTCCTCTGATGATCTGCTCTCGATACTCCAGTGTCAGTTCCTTAAAACTTCTGTCCTCTAAAATCGGCTAAGTCCTCAAGGTCTCAGCTGGTCTTCTTCTCTATGTTAGCTTCGGATCTTCTAGGCAGCAAGGTAGATTCCCCCTCACTCGAACCTATCTAATCCTAACTACTCATCAGCTGACTAACAGGTTCAGCTGGTCCTATTACAAACTGATTGGTTTATTATATCATCAAAACATCTAACACAGATATCCTAACAAGTTCCCCCTTTTTGATGATATCAAAACCAACTCAGCTGATCTCAACAGATAAGCAAATTCAATCAAAATTAAGATCATCATAGGACAGAAAAGAAGATCTTTAAATAAGATCTTTTAGACAGAATAAAAACGCAGCTGACAACAAGAAGTTGTCTGGGATCATAAAGCTTTATTAAATCAAAAGAGAGAGTACAATCAGAAAGAAAGTACATAATCCTCAGCTGACTCAGCTGGACTATTACATGAGGAGAGGTCTTCTGCTGTTGAGAGAAACTTGCAACCAGTCAAGGAATCTTTTCTCTATCCCTCAGAGCTGGCAGAGAATTATCAGAAAGTTGTGGAAAAAGTTATGTAATCTGCAGCCAATGCTTCCTGATTTCCACCCAGTCTATCTTCCCACTCTCATCAGTTGGAGTTGGAAGGTACTCTATCTCTTGCAACTCTGGCTGTACATCCAGCTTAAGCATCTCATCTGAAATAGCTTTGAAGAATTTTGGAAAGGTCTCCTTCAACCAGTTTCTGAACTCAGTATTCTTCTCTCTTTCTCCTCGGGTATCTTCTCCTCTGAGAACATAGAAGTGGATCATGGTCTTAGCCTTAATGGTTTTCCAAAGATGCACCAGCTCATCAGACAATTGATTGTAGAACATATCAATTGGTCCGTCAACCAAAGGCTCATTTGGATCTCGAATGTATTTTCCACTTCTAGTCCTGCTGCCTTGAGAGACTGCCTTCCCTTGCTTCTTCAGCTTCCTCTGATATCGTCTCTCAAGCTCATCATTCATTTCCCTTTCTTGCCTCTTCCTCCTCTCTTCTGGAGTCTCCTTTTCAGCTAGCTGCAACTCCTTAGCCAGCTTCTCATCCAGTTCAGCATTCATAATCCTCTTCTTTTTCTCTCTTTCTTCCGCAACCACTTCTTGCCTCTGCAGGGCCTCAGCTATATTCTGATCTCTCAGCTCCTGAGTCTTCTGGGCTGCAATCTTTCGGGTGTTGATGTAATCTTCAACATTTTCTACTCTAGCAGATAGAACACCATGATTGTCTACCAGTAGAGCTCTCAGAGAGGCCATCTCAGATTGCAGAGCAGCAATAGCAGCTGAGTTCTTCTCTTCCCCCTTTTTAATATCATCAATCATTGAAGTAGAGGGTAGAGAAGTAGGAAGATTATCCACAATGGCTTTCAGGTCTTCCTGACCGTTTTTGCATTCAGCAATTTGACCTTCCAACCTTTCAGAGACCAGTTTGAATCTCTCAGATTCAGCAGAGAGGGTAGCCGAAGCATCATCAGTAAACGCCCTGGCTGTTGACGTGAAATGCTGTAGAGTTTGGAAGAATTCTATCCTGGTAGCATACAAGCTGTCCTCCATAGCTTCTTTCAACTTATTTCGATGATCTAGTAGAACTTGATGAATGTGGTTTTCAATGAGGGAGGGGGCAGCAGACTTGGCAGCCAACAGAGTGGCTTTGACGTCCCTGATGTGATCATCAAAATAATCTTTAAGCTGACCTAAGATTGAAGGGGTTACTTGATCAGCTGGAGTGATCTCAAAGTTTGCTGCCGGAGGAATGAACTCAGACTCAGCTATTTCTGGGCAATCCAGCGCAACTCCATCCTTGAGCAATAAAGCACGGGCAACCTTCCTCAACCCTTCAGGGAATGTCAGCTGGGATGGTGCCTTAACCTCCAAGGCATCCATCAAGATTTCTTCCCACTCAGTAAATGCAGTTTCCCCCATCTCCTTTATCAGTTCCAGAAAGAAGGTAACTGGCCCTTCTCTTGCTTGTGCCCAGGCAAGACCATCAGCAAGAATGTCTTGATAGGCTGGGTATGGGTTGAGTTCTGGGATGTAAAGGGATATGTGGGTTAGGGCGGTGATGATCATCCCTCGTTTAAGAGGCCCTTTTGAACGATGGTGAGATAGGCGTGCTTGTTTGGCCATTTCTGTGGGGGAGTTGGGGTTTTCAAGATTGATGGGTTCAGGGTGAGAGGGTTTGGGAATAGCTGAAGGCTCACCAGAGGTAGCTATCTCCTCTGGTTCATTGCCAGCTGGGATTTGTGAAGATGAAGGGGAAAGGTGTTGGGAAGGATCAGATAAGGGAGAAGGTGAAGCTGGCCTGATGGGTGAGACAGCTAAAGGTGTATCCGCTGATGGTTCATCTTCAGAGGAATGGAGAACCTCTGTCTCAGCTACTGAAGGCTCAGCTGATTCCCTCTCTTCTGACTCTTCTTCCTCTCCATCAGAGCCAGAGGCAGAATCCTCATCTGAATCATCTTTCTCAGTTGATTCCTCCACGGCCTGCTCTTCTTCTTCATCAGAAGGCTCATCAACCAGCAGAGTAGCCCTCTCTGCTGAAGATTTCTTCTTCTTCAGACTGCTCAGCACAGCAGTATCATCATCTGCATCAGAATCAAAGGAGAGCTTCCTTTGAACAGTAGTGGTTTCTTTCTTGGATTTCTTCTTTCTTCCCCCTCCAGCAGGCTTTGAAGCCTTCCTCTTCTGCTTCTTTCCATGACCAGCAGAAGGACCAGGGGCAGCAGCTACTGGATCAGCTCTGGAATCTGAGTCAGCTGGCCCAATGACATCCAAGTTACTTCCCTTTAGAAACTTGGTGTGGTTGTACTCAACAACCCAATCTTCATCGCACTTGTGTTGGGGCAGCAGATGATCCAAGATTATAGTAATCTTGGTAGCCATGGAGCACTTTGACTTGAAGCTGTAAACCTGTTGTCCACCCACTTCCTTGGCAACACATCTTTTGGACTCCTGTTCCAAGCGGAACCATAGCAGACTCACCCAGTCTGCTCGAACCCCGTCAAGAATCGTGCGGGCCATGCTCAGACGAAGTTTGGTAATGGCGTCCAAACTCCCCTGTTCTGCCAAGATGACCTTGGTCACCACATCCATCAAAAACCGGAATCGTCTCCTCAACATGGACTTCTTCAGATTCGTAGTAGTATCCCTATGACTTTTCCTGGCCATTAACTTGAAGGTATCCAGGTAGTCGGCTTCCTTGTATTTATGAGGTAGAACACCAGTGGATGATAAGCCAAAGAGATTAGCAACCGCATCCTTGGAAATAACAACAGCTTTTCCATCAACCAAGGAGCCTATGGAGTTTGAACTGAACTGGGCCTTGAGAAGGAATTGAAAGGCGTAAAAGTTTAGGGTTTTATGGTCAGGGGGGGTCATGGAGATAAAGGTTCGGAGATTTTGATGTTGAAGAAGGTTTAGGATTTCCCGAATTTCTGGAACCCTAGTCGTGTCGTAATCGACACTGTTGGTCCCTAAAGAAGACTTTGAGTCTTCTTGTTTTGAAAACAGCTGACTTTACAATCAGCTGAGTGCGCAGTGATTTTGTGTGCGGAAATGTTTTAAATTAAATCCTTTTAATGAAAACCTTTTATTTAGTGCAGCAAGTAGAAGCAATTAAAATAAAGCAAGTAAAAGACACGAGATTTATAGTGGTTCGGACCAACTGTCCTACATCCACTCTCCTCAAACCAATTTGGACTTGAGGGGCTATCTACTCACTTACTAACTTCCTTCCTTACAACTTTCAAGAGAAAACTTTCTTACAACTCTTGTTAGTGCACACTTGCATCTAACTTCTAGACTTCTACAAAGTCTTTACAAATGATAAATAAATATGTAGAGTTGTGTGAGTACAAAGAGAATTGTGTAGCGATTCTACTAGTTGATCTTGTGTAAAACTTATATAAATCTTCTCTATGGTACTCATATTTATAGATGTCAAATACTAGCCGTTAGAGTTGACTAGAATTTGAAATCCCTATAAATATGTAATCAATCAATCAAAGTGATTGATTGATTCTTGATCTCCAAGTTGATATCTTTCCATCTTGGCTTGATTGATTCTTGATCTCTAGATTGATATATTTCCATCTTGGCTTTGATCTTCAATCTAATTTGACTTGATTGATTGCCTATGATTCTGGAAATCATGTTGCTGTGATCTTGTCCCCTTGACATGATTGACTTTCTGTAAATAGATCTTCTATGCAACAGCTTCAGACGACCTCAGTTGCTGTTGGTGGTCCTCGTCTGATATATTCAGGGCTCAGCTGGTATGTTGAGTCATAGCTGTCCTGAACGTGTCTCAGCTGATCTGGGTGCTCCTCTGCTGATTTTGTCCTCGTCTGATTTCGGTACCTCCGCTGGTTTGACATCAGCTGACCTGGACCTCAGCTGACCTAACCTCAGCTGATCTGACATCAGCTGATATCTAGCACCTCAGCTGACCTTCACCTAAGCTGACCATCCTTAGCTGATCTGACCTCAGCTGATCAGCTGACCTCCCAAGATCATCTGGTTTTAATGGCATCAAAACATAAGGGATTTCCCAACAGACACACATCTCTGTGTACATCTTCTCCTTGAACATCTTTTGCATAGCTTTGAATGCCATACCTTCAAAACAGAGATTAAGTGCACAGAGAATAATATGCAGGAATACTAAGAGAAGAAAGATTTAGGAGCAGAAGGTTTTCAGAAAGAGGTTAAAGGGGTATATATATGAATCGAAAGAGATGAGCAGTTTTTCCAAAATTAAAATCGATCAATTTTGATCGTAGATTTGTATTTTGCATCACACAAATCAAAGGTCCAGATTAGATGACCTTTGAGAATTTTGGAGGTGATACGTAGGTGTCAGAGTTTCGAAAGGTTTTGACCGCCAAAAGATTCATCTTTTTGAAAAAGGTAATGATGAAAAAGCTTTTTGAGAAATTTTAGGCGGTGAGAAATTAATTACAACTGACACCTTATTTTGAAAAAGGTAATAAATCCCCGAATTTTCGTAAGAGAAAAGATTTGATTGCCAATTTTCTAAAATTATTTTTAGAAATACGGGATTTATTAATTTTTGAAAAGATTTTATATCAAAAAGAAATTTTAAAACCGACATGAAGAAAAAAATAGAAATACTTATCGAGAAGTTGACGTGGCAAAGTCAGCTGATAAGAGTGATCTTCATGAAAATCTTCTCTGCTCATCTGGGTCTATATAGTCAGCTAACATGGACCAGCTGAAGCAAGGTGACCTTGTCTGACTTTCATAACTTATCCCTGTATCAAGTTAGACATAACAAGATAGAGAAAAGAAAAGAAAGAATAAGAAGACATACCAGATCAGCTGATGTGAGGATCAGCTGATTACATCAGCAGAATAGTCCTCAGCTGGATACCAGCTGACTACCCATTTACCCAAAAACTTCCTTTCTAGATAACTGCACCTCCATCTATCATTCCTAACTCTGCTACTAATTCTCTGAATCTTACCTCTGCTAAAGGTTTGGTAAGCACATCTGCTCTCTGCTTCTCCGTATGAATCTTCTCTATCCTGATATCTCCCTTCTCAGCATGATCTCGAAGAAAATGATGTCTTATGTCCACATGCTTACATCTGGTATGGAGAACTGGATTCTGAGTAATGGCTATTGCACTTGTGCTCACAGAAGATGGGTATCTCTTCTGTGATCACATGGTAGTCCCTCAGCTGTTGTCTGATCCAGAGCAGCTGAGAACAGCAACTACCAGCAGCCATGTACTCTGCCTCTGTTGTGGAAGTAGCTACTGAAGTTTGTTTCTTGGAAAACCAAGATATCAGCTTACTTCCCAGAAACTGACATGTGCCAGAGGTTGATTTCCTATCAATCTTGCACCCTCCATAGTCAGAGTCTGAATACCCACTCAGCTGAAAGTTATCATCAGCTGGATACCAGAGGCCTAGATTGTAAGTACCCTTCAAATACTTAACAATCTTCTTTGCTGCTTCCAGATGAGATTTCTTAAGATTTGCCTGAAACCTTGCACATACCCCTACTGCAAAGCTGATATCAGGTCTGCTGGCAGTGAGATACAGCAGAGAACCAATAAGTCCTCTATATTGTGTCTGATCCACTTTCTCACCAACCTCATCTGGATCCATGCTAAAGTTTGCCATCATTGGAATCTTAGCTTCTCTCCTGCTACTGATTCCAAATTTTTCTATCAAATTCTTGGCCTACTTAGCTTGGCTAATGAAATTTCCATTGGACATCTGCTTCACCTGCAGTCCAAGGAAGTAAGTCATCTCCCCCAACATGGACATTTCAAACTTGCTGGTCATCAGCTTGCTAAACTGATCACACATCACTTTGTTGGGAGAGCCGAAGATGATATCATCCACATAGATCTGCACTAAGAGGATATCATCTCCATCTTCTTTTCTGAACAAGGTTTTGTCTATCTTTCCTTTGCTGAATCCACTATCCAGTAGGAACTATGATAGAGTATCATACCAAGCTCTAGGTGCCTGCTTTAGTCCATATAAAGCCCTCTGCAACCCATAAACCTTGTTCCCAATCTCAAACCCTGGTGGCTGTTCCACATAGACCTCTTCTGCCAGGATTCCATTCAGAAAAGCTGACTTGACATCCATTTGATATACCTTGAACCCTTTGAAAACAGCATAGGCAAGAAACAATATGATGGCTTCTAGTCTTGCCACAGGAGCAAATGTCTCATCATAGTCAATCCCCTCTGACTGTGAATACCCCTGAGCTACTAGCCTTGCCTTGTTTCTTACCACCACATCATTTTTATCCTTTTTGTTCTTAAAGACCCACTTAGTGCCTAGGACCTTCTGATGGTTGGGCCTCTCAACTAGAGTCCAAACTTCTTGTCTTGCAAACTGGTTTAGCTCCTCTTGCATAGCTACAATCCAGTTTGGATCTTCAAGAGCTTCATGGATATTCTTGGGTTCTATCAGAGACACATAGAAGCTGAATTGAGCACCCAAGTTTAGCTTTCTTCTGGTCTGAACACCTACACTTGGATCTCCTAGAATCTGTTCAGCTGGGAAGTCAGACACCTTCTTCTTGCCCCTTTGAGGTGCCATAGTCTGCTCCTCTTGGGTCTTGTCTGATATTCCCCCTTGGTTAGTGTCAGGAGTCAATATGCCATCATCTTGTGCTGATGAGGGCTTATCAGCTAATTTGGGCTCATCATCTGAATCAGAATCTGATTCTATCCTAGGTACCACTACCTTAATCAGATCTGGCTTGTCTGACAGATTCAGCTGATCCACCTCTTCTGCTAGCTTCTCCTTGCTGTACTCATGAATAGATTCATCAAATACAACATGGGGTGTCTCCTCCACACAGAGAGAGACTTTATTAAAGACTCTATAGGCTTTGCTACTTCCAGAATATCCTAAGAATATTCCTTCAGCAACTTTAGCATCAAAAGTCTTTAAGTTAGTCTTTCCATTGTCATGGATAAAACACATACACCCAAAAATATGGACAGAGGAAAGGTTAGGAGTTTTACCCTTGTACATTTCATAAGGAGTCTTCCCATGTCTCTTGACTGGTAGACACCTATTTTGGATGAAGCATGCAGTATTGATGGCTTCTGCCCAAAACCTTTGAGGAGTCTGATATTCAGCTAACATAGTCCTTGCTGCCTCCTTGAGGGTTCTATTTTTTCTCTTAGCTAATCCATTCTGCTGAGGTGTTCTGGCAGCTGATGTCTTATGCTGAATACCATTGTCCCTGCAGTAGTCAGAAATAATAGAGTTAAGAAACTCAGTACCTTTATCACTTCTGATTCTGACTATGCTGAGGTCCAGCTCCTTCTGAATCCTCTTGAACAACTCCAACATCTTGACCATAGTCTCATTCTTCTTGAACAAGAACACTACCCAAGTGAATCTTGTATAGTCATCAACAATCACCAGTGTGTACTTCCTTCCACTGAAGCTAAGAGGTGAGACAGGTACAAACAAGTCCATACGAAGCAGCTGGAGTGTTTTTGTTGTTGAAGTACTCTGCACGTCTTTGAATGAGGCTTTGGTTTGCTTCCCTTTCTGACAGGCATCACACTTCTGCTCAGATGCAAACACCTCATTTGGTAGACCTCTGACTAGACCCTTCCTTTCAACCTTGTTAAGGGTCTTGAAGTTCAGATGACCTAGTCTTTTGTGCCAGAGCCAGCTGATCTCTGATGAGCTTTTAGCAACCAAACATGAGTCAGCTGGACAACTTGCAAAATCTGCAAGATACATATTATCTCTTCTGAGGCCAGTTAGTAGCACCTGCTCATTTAAATCATTAATAACAAGACAAGAGTTCTTAGAGAATCTTACTGAATATCCCTTGTCACAGAATTGGGATACAGACAGAAGATTGTGCATGAGCCCTTCTACATAGTAGACTTCTTCAACTCTTGTTCCTTTGATCAGCAAGGTGCCTACTCCTCTGGTGACTCCAAAATTGTTGTCACCGAACACAACTCTAGGCCCATCAAGCATTACAAAGTCCTGGAGGAGATGCTTCTCAAAGGTCATATGCTTCGAACAACCGCTATCAATGTACCAGACATGGCCCTTGGCTTCTTCTCTTTCTATAGGGCTAGAGTTTACCTGAAATTAAAACTCAGGCTTTAGGTACCCTATCTTTGGGTCCTGATTGGTTAGTATCGACTTTCTGGATCCACAAGTAGAGATCATCCTTATGAGGTTTAGGAGATCTCAACCTTCTACCATATTTGTCCACAAAAATTATCTCCCTCAGAGGAACTTTCCTGGGGCGATGAGTGATAACAGCAGGTTTGTAGGTGGGCTGCTCAAAAGGATAATTTCGGCTTGAGCCTCTGAATGACTCATATACCTTAGCCGGTGAAGGCTTGCCTACTTTGGTTACATTAAAAGTAACCCAGGGCTGAGGTCTGTTTCGCTTGGGTTTACTCTGCTGAGATGATCCAGGCTTATCATTCCTCTGCTGATTCTGCTGAGGTCTCCTTGTCTTAGCTGAGCTATGACTTGGATTCCTCTTCTGGTCTCAGGGCTTCTGAGCTTTGGACTTATGTTGGTTGTCAGCAGGCTTCTGAGTTTTAGTACTCTTCTGCTCTACTGAAACCTTGTGATCACCAGCAGACTTCTGAGCTTTGGAGCTCTTCTGTCCAGCTGGGACCTTTTCTGTCCCTCTGCTCTTTTGCCCTTCTGATCCAGATGCAGGCTCAGCTGTCCCATTACCCTTTCGAGGATCCCTAATTAATCCACTGTCACCTTTCTTCTTCTTTTGTGGTTTGGGTTTGGGATAACCAAGACCCCTTTTGTCATTCACAGTTTGTGAGGACTCAGCTATTTCAGACACGGCATTCTTTGCCTTAGTCAGATGGTCCACTTTCAGCTGAAGCTGCTGTGAATTTTTTATTGTCAGTTCATTCTGCTTGAAGAGTTCATCGAACTTAGCTGTCAGCCGATTATGTTCTTCACTCAAGACAGTATTCTCAGAAAGTAGCTTTTCTATCAGCTTCTCCTGTTCCTCACATTTTGCTATTAAGTCAGCAGACTTGTTAGCTTGTGAGTCATAGGATATCACTGGTAGTCTAGCATTTTCCAGGTCCTGTCTCAAGCTTAGAACTTCAGCTTTCAGACTAGTGTTCTCCTCTTCCAGCTTAGAACAAACTTTTAAGGAGGATTGGAGATCAGATAACAACTTGTGTATATCTGACTCCATAGAATAGGTAGAGGAGCAAGATGAGCTAACAGAGGGGGTAGGAGAATTTACCTCTTCTACCTTAGCCATGAGGCAGATATCATCCTCTGATTCAAAATCAGATGAGGATGAGGATGAGCTGATATCCTGATTCTCCTCCTCTGCCAGCAGAGCTCTCTTATCAGCGAACCTGCGATCTCTCTTGATCCTCTTCTCTTCTCTCTCCCTAGGGGTAAGCTGAGGACAATCATAGCTGAGATGTCCTGGCTTGTTGCAAGTGAAGCAAACACCATCTCCTCCTCTTCTGGGACATGGTTCCCTCCTTCTCTCTGGAGACTTGTATCTGGTCTCCTGTTCATTTGATGGTCTTCTGGCATCAGATGATTTCTGGTATCTTCTGGAAGAATCACTCTTATTCTTCTTCCAATGGGATCTATATTTCTGGAACTTGTTTGACATCTTGTCAAACTTCTTGGTCAGCAATGCAAGTTGTTCCTTTAAGCTCATGTCCTCTGGAGTAGAGGACTTCTCTTGACTATCAGTTGCAGCAGAGAACGCAACATTCTTTGTGGCTGATAAAGTTGGAGTCTCATCTTCTTGGTCTTCTTCTTGGATATCGAACTCATGTGCCTTCAGATGAGATAGCAGTGTATGATGACTCATCTCAGATAGATTCTTTGTCTCTTTAATTACTGTCACCTTCACTCTCCATCTTGAAGTAAGAGATGTCAAAATTTTGTTATTAATCTCTTTCTCCGAGTAATCCTTTCCTAAGGAGCTTGCCTTATTCAGTATGTTTGTCAGTCTCATATCCAGCTGATCAATGGTTTCATCAGCTTTCATTTTAAATGTGTCAAATGTATGTAGAACGGCTTGAAGCTTGTTCTCTTTGATTTGATCTGTCCCTTCACACATCAAGGAGAGTTTCTCCCACATCTCCTTAGCTGTTTTGCACATCTTGATTTTCTCTATATATTCTTTGGAGAGAGTCTCGATGATCTCTGTTTTGGCCACTTGATCTAAGTTGAAGAGTTTCCTTTCAGCATCGTTTAATTCACTATTCTTCTTCTCTGTCTTCCTTCTTTCGCTGATCATAACTTCTGGAGTCTTGCCATCACTTACTCCTTCCCAGAAAACTTGATTGGCCCTTCCTCCAGAACATCTATCATTCGATCATGAATGGCTCCAAGGTGATTCTCCATTCTGAATTTCCAGTAATCATAATCTTCTATGGAGAACTCTGGCAACTTCCTCGTCTTGGATCCACTCTTTTTGTAGGAAGGCATATCTGCAAGTGATTAGATAAAAAGCACACACAATTTTCTAAAAACAGATTTTTCAGGAATCTGTCCAGGTGACCACCAAAAGCTTTCTCAGGCTGTGGTCTTTTGGACACACAGCTCTGATACCACTTGTTGGTCACAAAGGCAGGTTTTAGGGAAGAATACCTTTGAACAAGTCTAGAAGGGGGGGGGGTTGAATAGACTTGTAAGGATTCAAAAAATCTTTTTTGAAATATTTTGGTTAATCAGAAAACCAGCAGACTACTGAGGTAGTCTAAATTTGAAAGATGTGCGCTGTGAATTGTGCGGAAACGGTTTTAGGAGATGTGCACAAGTTAAGAACATAAAGAAATAAGACGAGATGCAAGGGATTTATAGTGGTTCAGACCAACTGTCCTACATCCACTCTCCTCAATCCAACTTGGAGTTGAGGGGCTCTTCACTAACTTACTCACTTACTCACTTACACACTTCGAGAGTACTACTCTCTTACAAATTGTCAATGCTTCAATCGCAATTGACTTCTCACAGCTTCTACAAAGCTTTTACAAATAATAAGTATGAATGGGGTTTTTGAGTGCAAGTGATAATTCTGACAGAGTTTAGGCTAGCTTAATATGAGTGTAAAATCCGATCCTGAAATTATCACCGTTACTCTTATTTATAGGGTCAAATAACTAGCCGTTGTAATGGACTAGAAATCTGAGATCCTATAATCTCGTATTCAATCAATCATTGTGATTGATTGAATCTCCATCTTGATTCCCGTCAATCTTTGCGATCTACAATCAATCAAGTTTGTCCCCTTGATTGATTGATCTTCTATTCTGGGAATCCTCCTTTTATGTCGCAAGTCAACCCTTAAAAATGATTCTGAAGAATCTGGGCCGAGCACAATACCTCAGCTGATCTGTCTCCTCAGCTGGTGTACCAGTCTGCTGATACTTGGACCTCAGCTGATGTGCAGGTCTGCTAGTGTGCGCCTCAGCTGGTCTTCTTGACTTCGTCTGAATATGTCTTTTATCCATGGTCTTTGTCTTATCCGCGACGTGCTCTTAGCTGATCAGCTGATCTTCTGATATCAGCTGATTTGTCTCTTCTGATATTAACTGATCTGACTCTTCTGATATCAGTTGATGTTAACTCCTCTGATGATCTGCTCTCGATACTCCAGTGTCAGCTGCTTAAAACTTATGTCCTCTGAAATCGGCTAAGTCCTCAAGGTCTCAGCTGGTCTTCTTCTCTATGATAGTTTCGGATCTTCTAGGCAGCAAGGTAGATTCCCCCTCACTCGAACCTATCTAATCCTAACTACTCATCAGCTGACTAACAGGTTCAGCTGGTCATAATACAAACTGATTGGTTTATTATATCATCAAAACATCTAACACAGATATCCTAACATTTGTACATGTCTCGGGTATTTCTCTAAGTCCTAATTGTTTACATTGTCATGAATTATTTTTTTTAGAATGTTTTTAAAAATCTTCACTTGGTTACTGTTACTCATCTCCACTTTTTCAAGTCACAGTATGTTAGGCTTTTATTTTTTACTCACTAGATGGTTGGTGTTCTCAAAATTTTTCTTTAATTTTTTTTTATCTTATGTGTTTATTAGTTACATATTAGGATAAAAGAATTTTTTTAAGAAAGGTCCATTTATTCATTTAATTCATTTTTACCATTTTGTTTCAAAAAGGCATTCACGTATGTGTGTGTGTTTTTTTTTATAAAACTAGTAATTTTAAATTTTGTACTTTACATTTTCGTGTGTTGCTTATTTTTTCCTTCTTTAAAACTTTTGAGAATAGTAAAGTCCAAACCTAAAGTCTTTTCTTCTACAATCGCATATCCTTTTCTTCTCCCTTTACGTGAATTTTCACCATGTGTGCGTAAGTTTTTAATTTTCAGAATTGAAAATTTGTACATTTTTCACAAAAAGTGGGAGAACAAGTAAATGTGTTGATACTCCAATTGAGAATTTTGTTGATGCTGCAAATCAGGGGGAGTTTTTGAGTTTAATGATGATTTAATTAAATTTTGTTGATCGCAGGAATCTTAATGAGTTTTTGTGAAAAAAGGTAAAAAATGGGGAGATTGTTAGAGTTTAAATTTTAAATTCTTGTATTATTTTATTTTATTTTTGCCTTTATTCACATTTAATTAATTAAGATTATTATATTTCTATTTTGATTTATTTGTGCAGGAAAATTTTTTTGACTAAGTTTTGTTTTTTTAAATAGGATATTTTTGTTAGATATTTTAGAATGAGTTAGAAGAAAATGGGCTTGGTCATTATTCCTATTCTTAAGCTACACGATCAAAACTTGGAGAAGTGGAGAATATTATTTGAAGAGTGGAGAACGTGACATGAACGTGGGACATTTTGTGAGCCTATGAAAGAGTTGATGGGATTATTGAAGAAGATGGACATCCAACACACAATCGAGATAGCAGAGATTTTGATAGAGCAAAATTATCCTTGTTATTTAACTGAGTTTTGATAATAGCTTAGAGAAATTTGTTCTTCGTTCTTCTTTTACAACTCAATTTGTTTTAACGTCCTTAAGCTAAATTTCATTAGTTTCAAAGGTCTCATTGTAATTCACATTCAAATAGTGAATAAGTTTTGCCATGAGGCATTCACAAGTTATTTCATATAACTTGTGAATATTTATCTGCTGTTGTTTTATTTTTTCAGCTGTTTTTTTATCTGACGTTGGACGTGGTGTGATCACATTGCACCCAACATCCAGTTTCTGTCATTTTTATTTTAAGTTTTCCATAGTATAGACACTTTCAGGTCAGATATCATGTAAAGAGGGATGGGGCATTTAATGCGACTTGATATCTGTATTGGACCATCGGTTCATGTATTGTGTGTACGCAATTATTTATGTGGATATTGGTATATATTAGCAATTATTGGATATACATGAATATATACTATATTGATGTATGCATTTTGTTGGTTCTGGCAGACTATTTGTTTGTAGTTGCTGAATGATTTTACTAATTGTAATGTTATGTGGCTAGTTAATCTATGAAAATCACTCAAACAATAATTCAAAGATGATAATTGGAATAATCAAATGAAATGTAGAGAGAATTATAGAGAGAGAAATTTAATAAGTGGTTTTTTTGTATTGGGATTTCAGATCCCTACAAATGAAGCATTTCCTCTTATTTATACCCTTCCTAGGGTGAGGTGGCAAGTTTACAAGACATGTGGCCTCTGGAGGTGACACGTGTCCTCCACTTGTCACCCTCTCAATTACTTACTCCACTCACTCTATTAATAACATTCCACGCCTTTCCCATAGGTTCATTGAACATTTCGGGTTCTCCTCCTCGTAGTATGGCGAGCAACACGGCGAGCAATGTGGCGAGCAGATGGGCGAGCACTATAGGCTTATCCACTTGGCTTACTACCTTGCCATGTCCAGGCCGAGAGCGAACATTTAAGGCGAGCAGGTGGGCGAGCAACCTGGTTTCTGTTCCATGGGATTGTTCTCAGAGTCGGGTGTCTTGCTTTCTCCTGGGCCAGGCGAGCATCTTGGCGAGCATCAGGGCGAGCATGATGACGAGCAAGTCGGTCTCAGCTCTACAGGTTCGTTGCTTCGTTATACTAGAGCTCGAGCGGGCACCTGGGCGAACAACCCGGTGAGCACTTAGGCGAGCATGTAGGGAATGGCCATGTAGGATTGCTGCCCCGTCACCTATAGACCTGGGCGAACATGTTGGCGAGCATAAGGGCGAGCAGCCTGCACATTTTATCTTGTTTATACTTGGTTTATTCGCTAATCCTCGAGCTTAGATCCTTTTATCAACATTTGCCCCTCAGTATATGCTTTGATTTGATATCAAAGTAAATGCTGGAGTTGCGCTTAGCATGCAGACGAGCAACTGGGCGAGCAGTTGGGCGAACAACTTAGCGAGAAACATGGTGCTCGTCTTGGTGCTCGCCATCCTGCTCGCTCTCTCTCCCTTTGGCAACTGAGGTGACGTTCTGGAAAACGAGGCACCTCATCGTTTCGTGTGCTAATCAGTCGCATGAAAAAGGCATGCCTTTTCAGAAACTTTTCAAATATTTTGCAACCAAGTCCCTGAAATTCTTTTCCCTCTTTCACTTTGACCCGAACGTATAAATAGGGGTTTCTTGGTCACTATTCATCTTCCTCTTCATTCACTATTTCTCTCTGGAATTTCCGGCGAACTAACCCTTGAGCCTTTTTTCGATGACCTTGGTAATCTCCTTCATTCCGGCGAACAGTTTTGTGACTCAACATCCCAGGTAGTTCCTCTATCTCTTTTGTCTTTTCTTTACGTTGCCTTTATTTTCTTTTAATTTTTGCATGTCTATTTTGTGTACTTGTTTATCGGACTCTTTTGCCAGAATTTCTGATCGGAATCCCGTTGGTGATACTCACAATCCATAGTTAGCACACCCTAGGGTCAACTTTTTCTTTCTCTACTTTCTCGAATCATGTCGTCATCTTCAAGTCGGACCACTTCTCGATGGAATCCGGGCAAACAACCAATGGTGGAAAATATAGAGGAAGGTGGCCCGGTCGCGGGCTTATTCTCGGTTCATCTGGCGGGATCCAATTCTACGGTTGAAGAGGTTGATCAGTTTTTGGAGGAATGAGGCGAGCAAGCCGGCGAGGAGACTGGCGAGCATCCTCGCGAGCAGCTGGGCGATCAAGAAATCGAGCAGCCCGTTGCTCGCCCAGAGGATGATGACACGGAGGATGTAGAGACGCTATCCAGTAGTGATGATAGCGACGACTCTATCACTGAGTGGTTCGAGTCTGTTAGCTTCCCTCAACCGCATATGTCCGAGAGGTCCATTCCCGAAGGCGTTGCACAAGAGTTCGACTGGAGAGCATACTACGAGCGATATGCCGCCGATTTCCCGACTCCTCCTCGGCAGTATCAGGAACTTGGACAAGGTGACCGTACAAACTACACGGTGAATACCGTAGTGAGTGTCATTGACGAGGATGATCTTGACCACACAGGAGGGAGTATCACATTCCCTGTGACGTCACGGTGTATGCTCCTCAGGAGAAAGAAAGAGTTGACCGTTCCCCGGAAGGATTAACAGCCATAAACGTGCATACCTTGGCTGCTGGTGTCAAGCTACCCCTTCACCCCCTCATCGGGCGCTTTTTGGAGACAACGGGTTTAGCGATCACACAGCTAACCCCCAACGCTTGGACGTACCTGATATCACTCTACACGGTTTTTGCCTTGGAGAAGTACAAGGATCGCCTGACTCCTCAAGAGGTGAATTACACCCTCTGCCTTAGCAAGTGCTCTGAGGAGGGCCAGGGTTATTATTACCTTAAGGCGAGGAGCGATATGAAGATCCTTGAGGGACTGCCCAATAAAGTGAGAGACTGGAAGGAACAATTCTTTTTTATCGGCGGTGACTGGCGGGCTCCTGATAACAACGAGGGTCTCGGGGGACGTATAATGTCCCCTACTGAGTTTGGCGAGTTATAGCGTAGGATTCATTTGCACTTTAAATTCCACCCTTGTTACAATATCTGACATTCTTTGTTCTTTGTGTCTATAGGCTTGATCCCTCAGCGTTGGAAGAAGACTAGCTTGTCTGAGGAGTTCAAGTTCACCTGCATTCTTGTTTGCCGCCGGAACAAGAAGGACAGAACTTTTGAGTATCTGAACAAGTTCAGTTGCCGCGTTGCCTCGGGGTTAATCACCACTCCACACCATCTGCGAGCTCAGGTTGTTCGTCCCGCAGGTATAACCATTTTGAGTTTTTGTCTAGTACTTTTGACTTTGAGATTTTATGAAAGTTTTCTAACTCTTTCTATCTCTTAATGCTTGCAGTTCCTGAAGTTTCTATCGCCATCCCTCCGTCTTTCAAGACTCTAAACCAGAAATTCGGGATGGCATGTACCAAGAGGGATCCCCCATCCGTGGTGTTAGCCGCTCAAATTGCTGCTAAGACTACCAAGAAGACCGCTGGTACCGAGCCGAATACCCGATCCATTGCCTCTCGGGCTCCTCGTACCGAGGAACTTCAAGCTTCGAGTGACCCTCCGAGCGGTGGTAACCGGCGAGTTCTCCGAGGAGATGGTTCACGCATTGAGCGTGAAGGTGAGGCCGTCAAGAGGGCCAGAGTTACAAGATCTTCAGCCCCAGGGAGCTCGGGCCGGGTTGAGACTCCGGAGTCAATCCTTCCTGCCCCTGTTGGCACTTCCTCTGCTCCTGTCCCCATACGATCTGTTGGGCAGTTGTCGAATGTCTCGATTCTTGGATGGGATCAAGATCGAGCAACAGGGTAATACTCTTCGGACTTGTAACATATTTACACTTTGAATATTTTTCAGACTTGTTTGATTTTCTTATTCAGGTACGATCCCTCATGTTACCAGCACCGGAGAGCAACCATACATCACTTCGCACTCGCCCGGCCTCCGAAGTCCCTCACCGAGCTTAAGGGTTCCACTCGCCTTGCCGTCGAGTCTACCGTTCGGCACTGGTCTCAGCCTCAGGAAGATATCATTCAGCGCCAGTCAATAACGGATAATATTCGAACGACCATGCATCATACGAGTGGAGCTCTTTTCAGTGCTCAGCGCGCTCTTGAGCAAGCTGTGACTTTAGAGAAGGCTTACGCGGTGCTGACAGATAGTGCGAGGAAAGAGAAGGATGAAGCTAAGAAAAAGATAGCTATGGCAGAGGCCAAAGCCAAGGCCTCTTTAGATGCTGAAAAGTCGGCCATTGCCAATTCTGAGAGGGCCCAAGCCAAGGCTGAGAGTTTACGTGCTGAGTTGTCGAGCTTGCGTGCTCAGTTGGAAGAGAACAGAGTGGCTCAGAGGAGGATTACCGAGTTGGAGAGCATAAAGCGGCTCACACTGACTGCTATACCACCGAGGCTGTTGCTAATATACGAGCCGAGTCTTCCGACTTCAGCTTTGTTTATACCTTTGCTGAGAATCTGTGAGCCTATCACCATGCTATTGGTGAGAACAAAGATCCTTGGACGGCGCTGAAGAAAGAGTTCACTGATTTTCTTACTGAACGCCCTCTCAAGGAAGCTTTAGTAGTGGATATCGGGGATCTCGAGGAGATGGGAGTTGATTTAAGTGTTGTACCTCCAACGCTCAAGATCATTGGTGGAAAATATCCGCCTCTTCAGATTAATGCTGAGGACGATGCAATGGTGGACACTGAGGGTCTATCCCCATTCGAAGTCCTCCCTGGTCTCTCTCCTTCAGGTGCTGGCGAGCAGGTGGGCGGCCAGGCAGGCGAGCAGGCCATCGGGCCGGTGGGCCAGGGCAGCGAACAGGCTGGCGACCAGGTGGGCGACCAGCCTGGCGACCAGTAAAGTGATGGAGGTCTTCTCCCTTTTTTATTTCAATCGTCCTTGAAGACGTTTTTACTTGTAATTTTGCGACGCTCAGAACTTTTGCCTTTTCGCCACCGAAGGCGCCCTACATGTACTTGAACTTCCCTTTGATGTTTAATGAACTTGCAGTTTTTTCTTTTTATTGGATTTTGCTTATACTTGCCTTGTTGTTGATACTTTTGTCTTAGTTATTTAGTGCTCGCTTTTTATGCACGGTGTTTTAAGTGATTCGTCTTACTTTTCCTTTTACGGAATTGCGAATTTACACCTTTTACTCTTCATCTCTTTGGATGTAGGCTTATTGATTGGTAAGGACTCCCTTTTAATGGCATAACCTTAGGGTTAGTCTCAATACCTTGCCTTTATAGTGGACTCGTAAGTCATGAGAGCTTATAACTTGAGACATCTTTTGATACAGCAATTTGAAAGGAAACCTCTTTATTCAACATAATGATAACTTTTACAGACTTGTCCTTATCTAGCGCGAACCTGTTTGCCCCTATACATGTTGGGCGAGCAGGGTTTTCTTAGAAAATTTACATAAGTCTTCACTGGTAGAATTTTTTGAGATGTGCCGCATTCCATGTGTATGCCGAAGGGTTGCCTTGCATATCCTCCAGGTCATACGTCCCATTTGGCCAGCTTTTTGTTACTTTAAACGGACCTTCCCATTTCAGACCAAACACTCCAGTCGGGACTGCTAATATCCTTCGCATCACCAGGTCGCCAATTTGGAATTTTCTATCTTTTACCTGTGAGTTGTAGTATTTCTCGGCTCGTCGCTTATAGACTGCATTCCTTAATTCTGGCGAGGTTCTTATTTCTTCAATCAAGTCTTTTTCTACCGTCATATCACCTTCATTTGCTTCCTCATTGTATTCGATTATCCTCCATGTCCGATGTTGGACCTCTACTGGGATGACTGCTTCAACTCCGAAAGCCATTGTGAACGGTGTCTCCCCTGTACTTGTTCTGTAGGACATTCTGTAAGTCCATAAGACTTCTGGAAGCTCATCGGCCCAACTGCCCTTTCTTTCTTCTAACCGGATCTTTAGAATGTGTTTCAAGATTTTATTCACTGCTTCAACTTGTTCGTTTGATTGAGGATGATATGGTGTGGAGTAATGTTTCTTGATGTTCCAAGATGTGCAAAAGTCTCTTAATTTACTTCCATCGAACTGCCTCCCGTTATCCGTGACTATTGACTGTGGTAACCCAAATCTGCATACCAGGTTCTTCCAAATAAAGCTTATCATCTTTTCTTGGGTTATCGTCGTTAGTGCTTCAGCTTCGGCCCACTTAGTGTAATAGTCCACAGCCACCACTACAAACTTTACCCCACCCTTCCCGGGAGGGAATGGGTCGATCAAGTCGATACCCCATTTAGCGAATGGCCACGGACTATATACTGATTTCAACTCTTGTGCCGGGGTGTGGATACTTGGAGCGAACTGTTGGCACTTCAAGCACCTCTTAGCAAATCTGATAGCGTCCTTTCGTAGGGTTGGCCAATAGTAACCTTGCCTAATAGTTTTATAGGCTAAGGCTTGCCCCCCGGCATGGCTTCCACATATCCCTTCATGGATTTCTTTTAACACCTTTTGACCTTCTTCCGAGGAAAGGCACTTGAGTAATGGAAGTGAGATTCCTCTCTTGTATAATTGTCCTTCGACCATTGTTGTTTCACAATTTGCCGTGCTTCCCATGGATCTCCTGGCTGTTCTCCATTGGACAAGTATTTCTTGATAGGTGTTCGCCAATCATTGGTAGACTGTTGTTGGCTATTGATTATTTGTTGCCCCCTCTTCAACACTTGATTAACATAATCAAATGTTGAAGGGTTAGTTAGCTTTTTGACCACCACTTCTGAGATGCTTGGTTCTCCGGTGCTTGTAGCTAACCGGGCTAAAGCATCTGCTTGGGTGTTCTCTAGTCGGGGGATTTGCTAAATGTAAACCTGCTCGAATTTTGATATCAGGTGCGCAACGATCCTTTGGTAGATGATCATTTGTCGGTCCTTTGCCTCGTACTCACCTCGAACTTGAGATACGATTAGCTGTGAATCTCCAAAAATCTGAAGTCTAGTTGCCCCCACAGCTAACGATAGTCTCAACCCTGCAATAAGTGCTTCGTATTCGGCTTCATTGTTGGTTGCTAGGAAGTCGAACCTTATTCCTGAGGTGAACACTTGTTTGTCGGGACTTATCAGGATGACACCCGCTCCGGCTGCGGAACTTGTTGCTGAGCCGTCCACGTAGAGGTGCCATGGGTAAATACGTCCCCTCGTCGGATCTTGAAGGTAGGTTAGCTCTACTATGAAGTCTGCCAGAGCCTGCCCTTTGATCGCCGTTCGGGGTGCGTATGTTATACCATACTGGCTAACCTCTAGTGACCACTTTAATAATCGTCCGGCAGTATCGGGTCTATGTAAGACTTGTCTCAAGGGAAATGTTGTCAAAACTTCCACTTGATGGTCGAAGAAATATGGTCGGAGTTTCCGCACGCTCATCACTAGTGCATACGCCAACTTCTCCATTGGGGAATATCGTAGCTCCGCCTCATGCAGCACTTGGCTAACATAGTATATCGGGAGATGTGTCTTGCCTTCTGCATGCACCAAGGCTGAGCTTATGGCTACCTCTGATGCTGCCAAGTATAGGTATAGCTTTTCTCCTGGCACCGGTTTTGACAGGATCTGGGGATTACTGAGGTAGTTCTTTATATCTTCGAACGCCTTTTGGCAAGCATCCATCCATACAAAGTTGGTCTTCCCGGTTCTTTTGCAGATGCCCTTGCCTTTGATAGACTCGAAGAAGGGCCTATTCTTATCTCCGGATCTGGATATGAATCTGTTTAGTATCGCGAGGCATCCGGTATGTCTTTGGACTGCCGGTACACCCTTCGGTGGTCCCATGTCCAGGATACATTTGACTTGTGAAGGGTTGACTTCTATGCCCCGTTGACTTACGAGATGTCCCAAGAATTTGCCGGATTGTACTCCAAAGCTGCTTTTCTTTGGGTTGAGTTTCATGTTGTACACCCTCATGATGTCGAATGCTTGCTTAAGGTGCTCCAGATGGTCCTCTTTTCTAAGACTCTTCACTACAATGTCGTCAACGTAGACCTCCATCGTGTCACCAAGATGTTGGTCGAACATCTTGTTGACTAATCTTTCATATGTGGCGCCGGCATTGATTAACCCGAAGGGCATCCTTTTCCAACAAAACAAATTTTTGTTTGTATAAAAAGCCGTATGCTCTTGATCATCGGGATGCATGGCAATCTGATGGTAACCTGCAAAGGCATCCATAAACGTCATTAATTCATGTCCCGTCGCATTGTCTACCAGTTGGTCGATGTGGGGCAAAGGGAAGTTGTCCTTTGGACATGCAGCATTAAGATCTGTGAAGTCTATACATAGCCTCCATGTTCCATTCGGCTTCTTGACCAGGACAGGGTTCGCCACCCATTGAGGACATAGTGCTTCTTTTATGAGTTTATTGTCCAAGAGTTTCTTCACCTCGCCAGTCAATGCTTCATACTTATCTGGCCCATATTTTCTTCTCTTTTGACGGATGGGCCTCTTTGTGGGATCGATGTTGAGACGATGGCAAGCATGCTCTACTGGTATGCCCGTCATATCTTCATGAGACCATGCAAATACATCTAGATTGGTCCGAAGGAAATCCTCCATCCGGCTTCTATAAGGTTCCTCCAACTCTGACCCGATAAAGAGTTCTAAATCCTCTTTATTTGGATCAACTTGTATGGATCTGAGCTCTTCCACTGGTGTGGCGCTTCGCTTTTTATCTTTCCACCTGGGATCATCAATTAGTCCTTCGAGGTGCATTTCCATCTCCAAAGGGATGGGTTCATAACCTAACCGGGGCTCAATGTCCTCTGGGGCACTTGTCTGGCCTTCAGGTGTTGGTTCCATGTCACCGCTTATTCCGACTATGGTTGCAGGGTCTTGATCTTGGTCCTCCGGGTTATTTACCGTCTGCTCCTCGTTCGGCTGGTCTTGCTGGAATGCATTATCTATCTCCATGTCCTCCGACGTTTGACCCACTTTCATCATTTCGGTGTCTATTGAGACATCATCTAAACTGCTTGGCTCGTCCTGGGATGGTTGTGATATCGGACCCTCAAACACCAACACCTGGTTAACGGGCTTTTTCAAAGTTAATAGGCATTCCCACACCTTCTTATGGTCCCCCTTGACCGTACCTGCACCCTTAAGAGTTGGGAATTTAATACAATAGTAGTAAGTAGAACATGCGGCTTTAAATTCGGAAATGAAAGGGCGGCCGAGGAACCCGTTATAGGTGGATGGTTGATCTACGACTAAGAAATCTAACAACCTTGTCATCCTCCTTTTCGGGTCCTCTAGCGCTACAAGTTCTACGGGCAATCTTATTACACCTAGTGGGATGGTCACAGCCTCTCCGAATCCTACTATTTTGTGATTACAATCCTCTATATAGGATTCGTAATCTCCTAATTGGTCTAGTGTCTTCTTGAACAGGATGTTTGTGTAGTCTCCAGTATCCACTAGCAGTCGGTGCACTCTTGCGTTCATGATATTGGCACTGATAACCAAGGAGTCGTTATGCGGTGTAAGGACCCCTTCGAGATCTGCTTGTGAAAAAACCAAATCTGCAGTTGGCTTAGTAGTTGCTTTTGATCCGAACCACATTTCCTGCACTTGATTGACCGCCCGAATTTCTGCTTTCTTTTGCCTCTTTGACGTTGGACGGCCATCTACCATTCCTCCAGCCGAACCAATTTCTTCAAGTACAAGGATCTCTCGGTTAGGTTCCAGATGTGTCGGCCTTTCTGGTGGACCTCTCCTTACTTGTCTATTCGGGGCCCTCTCTGCCTCATCACTACCTTCATCATCTGAGGCTTCTTGTCTTGTTTGACGCTGCCTATTCCCCGGAGCTTTTTTAACAAATTCGGCAAGTTTCCCATCTTCGTAAAATTTCCATAATTGTTTCAGAAGGTCTCGACACTCACTGGTGAAGTGTCCGATACTCTAATGATATGCACAGAACTTATTTGGGTTTAGATTGCTTCGATCTTGTCTGATCTTCAGGGGTGCGGCCAACATATCCTGATCCTTCACAGCTGTGAAGACGTGGTCAATTGTGGTTGTCAACACTTGGTTTAGTTTTTCTTTGTATTCCGCCGTGTCCCCAAATGATTTCAAGTTTTTCGGGGCCTTGTAACCACTACCACTAGGCTTCTTCCCACTTTTCTTATCATCAACCTCTGGACCTAACTTTTTGACCATTGCTTCTTGCATTGCGACGTACACACCGGCTTTATGGCGGAACTCAGCATATGTACTAGGACAAGCTAGATGCATTTCTTTCCACAGGTCTGTTCCTTTACGCAGTCCCGCCATGACTGCCACAACCTTTGTATCGTCACTGACTTCTTCACCTTCCAGAAGGATTTTATCAAATCATTCCAGTTATTGCTGGTCAGTTTCCTCGGCCCCTTGTGAGATGTTGGCCAACCTGTGCTTTTGTGTCAGATACGTTCCGAATCCCGAAAAGTGGGACAAGAACTCCCGTGTCAATTGTCCAAACAATTGAATCGATCCGGATGTCAAGGCCGAGAACCATCTGTGTGCACGGTCTCCAAGAGTTAAAGGAAAGTTCCGGCATTGCGTCGCGTCTGACGCCCTCATTGAGATCATGTAATCAGCGTACCTTGAGATGTGAACCTTGGGGTCAGACTCTCCTTCGTACAGCACTAATGAAGGAAATTGTATCTTCTTTTGGATGGGTGCAGTCAGGATGACTGGTGACAGTGGTGAAATTGGAAGTGACGTGTACGCCTCAACCTTATCTTTAATGGCCACCTGGTGTTGTAAGTCCTCCACAGCTTTCTTCAACTTTTCTATCTCTAGAACTGACGACCCCCGGGATGATCCCCCTCCTCGAGGCTGTTCCGGGTGCACCTCATGATGACGTGCTGCCCCCGGCAGTCCCTCACTTTGGGCGATCTCTCGGTGTGGTCGTTGGAGGTTACTTGCAGCATTCGGCCCTAACCTCTCGGACGCCCATCTCCTCAACCTTTCCTGTACAGGCCTGCGTTGATGCCGAGCATCAGACTCACAAGGCTCTTGGCTGTACGAATGCTCTGACCTTCTACCTTTCGAGTGATGACTTTGATTACTGCGCCTATCACCTTGTGACCCGTCAAGGCGCTCAGGTTGGTTATGTGCTTGGTCAGCTGGTCGCCCGTCTGCTCGCCCAGCTGGTCGCTGGTTTGAGCGTTGGGGTTGTGGTCCGAGGTAATCAGACATTTTTTGTTTGCCTCTTGAACTTTCGGGTACGACACGTCCACTACTGGCTTCTTCCTCGTGAGGATGGTAGCTTGTTCGGGTATCATATCTCATTTCAGTCTGGGAAACCTGAATCACCGGTTGACGTGCTACTACCATCTGTTGTCTCTGTAATTGTTTCAGGGCGGTCATCGCTCTCTCGATATCCTCGGGTGTTCTAACCATTGATTCAATGGTAGTTTTGATTTGTTGACCAACTGGAGCCGCCGGTAACATCGGGACACGAGCTTGTTCTGTTCGACGGTGTCCGGATAGTCCCCTTCCTTTCCACCTTCGACTCATTGAGGTGGTGTGGGATTCATCATGGGAGGCCTCGTACATATGTCTCGTCATTGTTCGTGGTGACAATTGAATACAGTAGATGAGTTTTCAAAGAAATCTTTTCTAGCTTGTGTTTTCGAAGACAACAAATTCTTGAAAACACTCACAATTGAAGATATTCCTCAAAATTCTCACCAAACTTTGAGGGGCGTTCTTCGTGTTCTTCGAACTAATTATGAATGAGCACCGAATTCTTCAATCGACGGAGGTTCGGGGCCCTCTTTTTAGCTCCAAATTGCTGAATAATTTTACTAATTGTAATGTTATGTGGCTAGTTAATCTATGAAAATCACTCAAACAATAATTCAAAGATGATAATTGGAATAATCAAATGAAATGTAGAGAGAATTATAGAGAGAGAAATTTCATAAGTGGTTTTTTTGTATTGGGATTTCAGATCCCAACAAATGATGTCTTTCCTCTTATTTATACCCTTCCTAGGGTGAGGTGGCAAGTTTACAAGACATGTGGCCTCTGGAGGTGACACGTGTCCTCCACTTGTCACCCTCTCAATTACTTACTCCACTCACTCTATTAATAACATTCCACGCCTTTCCCATAGGTTCATTGAACATTTTGGGTTCTCCTCCTCGTAGTATGGCGAGCAACACGGCGAGCAATGTGGCGAGTAGATGGGCGAGCACTATAGGCTTATCCACTTGGCTTACTGCCTTGCCATGTCCAGGCCGAGAGCGAACATTTAAGGCGAGCAGGTGGGCGAGCATCAAGGTGAGCAACCTGGTTTCTGTTCCATGGGATTGTTCTCAGAGTCGGGTGTCTTGCTTCCTCCTGGGCCAGGCGAGCATCTTGGCGAGCATCAGGGCGAGCATGATGACGAGCAAGTCGGTCTCAGCTCTACAGGTTCGTTGCTTCGTTATACCAGAGCTCGAGCGGGCACCTGGGCGAACAACCCGGTGAGCACTTAGGCGAGCATGTAGGGAATGGCCATGTAGGCTTGCTGCCCCGTCACCTATAGACCTGGGCGAGCATAGGGGCGAGCATGTTGGCGAGCATAAGGGCGAGCAGCCTGCACATTTTATCTTGTTTATACTTGGTTTATTCGCTAATCCTCGAGCTTATATCCTTTTATCAACAGTAGTATAATGTATAATTACATTTTACAATTAATTTAGTGTTGTGTTGTTCATTTTTTTAGTAGTGATTGGAATGTATTTATCACTTAGGTATTAAAAATGGAAAAATCTCAACATGATAGGATGCAAAAATAATTTAATTATTATAATTGATATTAATAATCTTAACTTTATGTTCGCGCATGCGCATAAAACACCAACATGAGATTCACATATATAGAAAAAGAACAAAAAATTACATATTACGGTACAATCAACTATATGTGTATAAAAGCAGTTGTAACTAGGCAACGGGTCGTGTGAAAAAATCGCGGTGATCATTAGCCTACGACAACATAACATTGTTTCATTCAAGCATGTGTTGGGTAAGAGTTGTTCGTTAATTTAATGCGAGATACGAATGTAATTCACCATAGTACAGTATGGAACAAGCAGATTAATATAACGGTTGATTGGGTATGTGTCTAGAAAAAATTCGTGTGAAAAATGCATTCATATTGCGAGCAAAGAATGTGCACTTTTGGGTTTATTTCATCGAGCATTGAAAGTACGTAATGTTTATCGTATGTAGAATTGTCCGCCATTCAATCAGATGCTTTTGATTTATAGTGTGACGAGAACAGTTAGGCATTCTCATCAACAACAATTACTAGTTGAATTATTTTCACGTGCAGATGAACATGTATAAGTATGTTGAGGCACGATAAAGTTCAAACATTATTTATCATTTTTATCTAATGACGTAATGGAAATAAGATTGAATATTCTATTCGACACTGCTTGATAAGTCAAAGTACGAATATGGCTTACATTATGGTGAAGAGATAAAAAATAATCTGGTTATTATTAAATAATCTGGTAGAGTGACCGTATATAAATAGTTAGGGCAGGTATGCTTGATGTGTACATTTGTAATACATTCATACATTTCAAAAGTTTGAAAAAAGTGATATACAAAAATATTATTTTGACATTGGGTGTGTGTAACATTATGTTGGGGTGGGTGACTATGGGATAAGCATATAGGGTGTGTCACAAACAATGTACAACAACATAATATTTAATTAAATAAAATCAGCTGACCTTCCCGATATCACACTAACACTGGCCAACTAATTCCCATGGGAAAGTATATTGAAAATACCCAATAGTATAATAAACTGTTATATTAACACTATGCTCAGCGTTCCATGTAGACGTGTGGAGCACCTTCATTACTATACCTGGGGTAGCATGATGATAAGACCTGACCAAACATGACCGTTACAAATAATATGCAGTTACCGTTGATAACAAATATAGCCGTTGAGTATGCATATTATTAATTACAGGCACTATAAATATCAAGCATACATGTCCCCCTCACATCATTTGTACACATCTGTTTTGTTGTGTAGCATTTATATCCAAGGGAGTTCCCCACCAACTCACCATATACCTCCACACTGCCCTGAAATCAAATTGAGATGTCCACATCTAGCAACAATACATTTGGTAATGCCTGTCCAAGATACTCGAAGGCGGCATGTCGAAAATGTGGACATGCAACGTTCATCTATCTAAGCGAGACAAGCAACAATCAGGGAAAACTATCCTACCACTGCTCGAAGCATTCGTTCTCGCATTGGTGCTTGCCAATCGATTGGTGGGGGGAGGAAAATGAGACTGAGCAAGAACACACGAAAGACATACGATCCTGGGGAGTTGTACCACGGCCATTACGTGACAATGGTACATGTGAGATAAGGTTGCACACACTAGTGCTTGCTAATCTAATCACTGTTATGACAGTTGTAGCAATAATGTTCATGTCAAATATAATGTTCTAGTTTCTTAATATGGGTGTATGTGGTTGTAGCAATACTTTGTTCTCTCACAATGTACTAGTTATATTATCTTACACAGCCCTAAATACCAGAAGCATGGTTACACAGCCAGCAAACATAATGAGAACCATAGTTTTACAGCAGAGTCATAGTCACTGACCACAATACCACATTCAAAGGGTACATTGTATATATGCTTATAACCAGTGTCATATGTCAACAATACAAAAGTGCACTAAAGCCAATGTAGAAAATGAGATCATAGTGCAGTATACATGCTGACAGTATTAATGAGTCCTAATATAAATTTTTTCTTTTCTTAGAGAATTCTCCAAATGATTTCATGTGCACTTTCTTGGGACGACCGGGTCAAATTTTAAACGCAGGGGGGAGTACCTTGTCAACAGTCGAGGCATGCGGTCCTAGCAGCCTAAATTTCTCGGTCGCAAGAATTGGCTCTATGTTGTGCATGTAGCATTTGCGGTAGCTTATACCGAGATAATACTTATTAACGTAGTTAATGATACTGGTCCCGTGGTTCAGGATGACGATTGTGGCGTGTAAACATGGAAACCCAGTGGTTTGCCACCGAGAGCATGAACATGATCTTTGCTTTATGTCGACAATCACGGATGGGGAGGAATCTGCTTCAAAATTGCAATCAGATCTTTGGTGGACCTTCAAGGAGCGAGATTTATCGGTTTGTTCAATCCACAGCTTCTCTTTTGTAGGGCATAGAATGGTGTTCCATGTACTGCAATGGTCTCGAAGCTCAAAATGCTAGCGACTGACCTCTATTGACCATACGTGCATATGTGAGAATGTATTGGTTCTTTAGCTAGAAACAGTATACGTTAGCAAAAAAAAAATTGAAATGTTTCTCAATATACCTGCCCGTATGCAATCAATCATGTGTGTAATAGGCAGTCGCCGACCACTCTTGATCCACATATTGAAGGATTCAGCCGTATTTGACGTCATCTCACCGTACCTTCTAACATCAGGAGAGTGCGCAATGGCCCATTTATCGTACGGGAGGTCTGCGGGCCACTCATCGGCAAAACGTCCACTGATTTGCCTAAAAAGTTCAATCATCGAATCAAACACTTGTATACTGGGGTGTGTACACACATTCCCTGAATAAATCAGTGATTCTGTGCCTCTTTGATTTACCGGATTGCCCAGTAAAATGACCCCTGAGGTTACCTAGAAGGTGAACCAAGCAAAAAAAATGACGGGGCCTTTCAAACACGATCTGGAGAGCCGCCAACAAACCAAGATTTCTGTCACAGATGTATATCACATCCTCCTTGTGTGTGAGTGCATCGTGTAGTTTAGTGAGAAACCAACACCAGTTGTTTGTGTTTTTGGCTGAAACAACCGCAAACGCCACTGGATATAACCCTACAATACATAGTTTTTCAACAAGTAAGTGTTGTGTCCTGATGTTAATTATACAACACACAGCCAGGGAAAAAAATTAACCATCATCACCGTCTTTAGCTGTGGCGCTAAGCAAGACACCTCCGGCACGACCCTGCATGAATGTTCCATCCAGGAAAATCATGGGCCGACAACTTTTGAATCCATCCAAGCAAGCCTTGAATGCGATAAAAATGCGCTCAAATATATTGATATCCTTTTGTGTTTCCATAGCAACGATGCTACCTATTCTGTTAAAAGGAATAATGTGTAAGTATACATTGAATTGGGGATGATTCGACTTCAATATGCAGCATTTAACAAGACAAATAATATGTTGTCCAAATGTAATTTTAAAAAGAAATAATCTTGCTGCATCAACCTATGAAAAAACATTACTGAATTTTCATTAGTGGCATCCTGTAGGTGTATTGTATTGAATACAGATTAGACTGATTATAAATGTGTGCAAAAAAGGGCGCATTGCATCGAAAGATCGGTGTGATATCGGTAAGAACAAATATTTGTTGGCATTCAAGAAAAAATGTTGTATGTATTTAATGTTATTGTGAATTGAACATGTATCTACCTACATGGGCTGAATTAATGTAGTCTGGTAAAAAAAAAATCGTCAGCTGCATGGGCAACATGGTGCTACAACAACACTTCAGGCAATGGAATACAACTAATATATATACGGACTATAGCTAATCATCCCCACCAACTTGCTTAATATAAGAAATATTACCTATCAATCAACTTAACGTATGAAGAAATGCAGGCATGCCACCTATAATATAACAATCGCGGTACCTGGATTCGTGCATAGTATAGCATCAAAGTACCATCGTAAGTGATCGTATGATTCCTGGAAACTGCCAAATAGTTTGTTCTTAACCTCCTCGGATGTGCGCCAGCCCTTGTAGTATAGGATTTAATTCACCCTTACCATCTCAACAATTTCAGCACCTCAGATTGAAGGCTTGGCTTTAACCGCATCGTCAACTAACTGCCCAATGATCTTGGGACCAAATTATTTTTTATTTTAGCACAATGACTGACCCAAGCATGTGTGCACAAAATGTCCCTTGTAAATCTCAAATAATACGCTATTCTTGAAAAGTCTTGACTTGATGAACCAATCACAACTACTAATTATGTTGTCATTGCACACAATGTGGATATAATCCGACTTGTTTTTTATGAACTTGTACCTGAAACCAATTATTGTTGCATATTTAATCAAACTTGCCCTAAACCCATTAGCACCGCTAGCGAAAATTGACCCAATACCACCATCCATTATATATTTCCAGCCATCCGACAATAGTGGTTTGTCCTCTACATCAGGGCATATATCATACGAGGGGATACTACCTTGGCCACAACATTCTTGTTCACTACTCGGTACAGCTCTTTTTTTTGCACATCTAAATGGTATTTTAGTCCGCCTCAGGGTACATTGATGGCTAACTCCATTTAATACATTATGTTATATTTGGTCCAAATGGGATTGACAAACAGTGTTGCATATAGGCACACCAAAATTGCCTGATCTACAAGAATTGTCACCACTATGCGCGAATTTCGCATTTGTGTTACTACTTTTACACACATGATTGGGCCCTGATGAATCATCAATACCAAAACCACAATTGGGCCGAACCCCCGACCCACATACATCTACATGGAAAATTTATTTTACGGTTAGTTTGCATACCTCTAGCATATAAATAAAGTTAGTATCCACACCCAACACACAGTTCATCACACCACCAACTGAATACCTGAGAGAAAACGATTGATCATCCAATTTCCACATACTCACAATTTTTTTTATGATAGCTCTGGAAATGATAACCCATGGTCAACCCTCACTATCAGAGATTCACCACCGTACTTGATTGATTGCAACACCGCAAGATCCATGAATGCAACAAGGGTGGGAAAATCGTCAATTGAAGCGCAATACAATTTTGACGCTTCATATGCTGGGAAAATTTATGATGATGCCTTGTTTGATCAGAAAATTGAAATTAGAATTTTGAAATTTGAAGTGAGCAATTAATTGTGTGTACCTTGTGTGTAATGGACTCTGAGAAACGGCACCGACGTGGATATTATGTTTGGCGGGTCGCTGTGATTGTCCATCAGTATGATGTATTGACCGTTAGGTAATAATTATGCTAATTTGCACAATTGGGTTCCAAATAAGGGCTACAGTAATTGTATATTATTGATGATTTGCCCATCTCAGTAAGTATTAATAACAGGGGGCCGAGGTTGCGTAGTTGCTGCAAATAGAGCCCTTATTTGTGTTTTTTTCTTTTATTTTTATAAGAAATTTATGTAACTAAAACTTTTTAAAATATTTTTGTATATTTAAAATTACATTAAATGTTTAATTTTCACGTTTAAAAAATCATTTAACCCGGTAAAATTATAATGAGACCCTATTACTATCTTAAATTATATTATCTACTTTATTCCAAATGTATTACAAGAAATTTTAGATGGAGATAAAGCAAATAAAAAATAAAAAAATTTGAGGGGAAACTCCCAAATACGGTGGAAAATTGAAAGCTCTACACGAAGGAAGTCGAGTTTTGTGATTCCAGCCTCTCTACGCCGTCGATTGTCTTCCACCGCAGCTGCCACACTCCGCTACCGAAGCTCCTTTTCTGAAAATAATTCAGATCATCCTGCAAGATGCATTTATCTGCATGTAGATTCAATGTAATGATCTGTTTTTTGAAATTATATAGAAACCCAATAGTCGATTTGCACAATCTGCGCCCTACATCGACAAGTACCAGGAAAGTAATTTTCTTTTTCATTCTTGCATATGATTAATTTGTTGGCTCTATGTTTCTTTTTTCCTCTTAGGCTCACAGTTCTCTTCCCCACCTTCTAGATTACTGGGTAAAGCATATTGTGATTGCTGATTTACTTTACTGAGATTTTCGGATTGACTTGTTATTGCCTACTGTTGATTTTATTTCATTCCAGTATATACTAATTAAGGCAGCACAACGTAGGGTTAGATTGCTGCTGCAAACTGCAATTAGAGTTTATTCTTATGATGGATTACCGAGATAGTTGTTTCTTGGCTGACATGGGATTCTTAAATGTCATGATTTTGTTGATAATTGGTACTTCTACCTTGATTTTGATCCACATTATATACATTATACGTCGGAGCGCCAAGCCCCTACAGAGAATACTGCTTGGACCGCTCAGTGCCCTGATAATTCTAGGTTCAGGTAGTAATTTCTTTCTTTACTGGTATCCTACATTTGTGGACAGAGATGGAGCTAATAAATTGAAATCTGAAGGCTTGTATTTCCATAAGTGGCTGGCATTAACTCTGCCGATTCTTGCTTTTGATTGAGTCATTTGATTCTAATCTAGGTGGTCACACAGTCGAGATGCTAAATCTACTAACTGTAATGCAGATGGACAGATCTAATCGAAGATACTTTATTGTTGCTGCCACTGATAATATGAACCTTTAGAAGGCTCGTGTACTCGAGGATTCCTTCATGGAAAAGGTAAAATATCATTTGTTACTGTATTAATTTTACAATTATGGGGGTTGTACGACCCCTTCTGAGTTCAATATAGGAAATTTTAAGTTTTATCTCAAATACGAGTTTGACATAAAGGATTAGGAACCTAATTTTAATTTAAATAATTCCACTATGTTTCTTATCCTCATATCTTTTGGGTAGAATTGAGTAGGTTTTTTCTAAATATACCAAATATGGACTTGAACAATTATTCTGCACACGGAAAATGAAAATTGAAATTGAGGTGATAAAGGAATATGTGAATAGAATAAGGTATCTGCAACATGGTGGCTGATTATTGAACTATCTCCTTTTATTTTCTCCCGATTTTCATGAATAAAATGCTCTCTGATGTGGAATTTTATTGTGTTAGGCAGAGGTTGAGTTGGTAGGAGCTTCTCATTTTATGCAAATTTATCGAAGTTGCGAGGTTGGCCAGTCGAACATAACTTCAGTTGGCACAACTTTAATTGCTTTAACCCATGCATTGTGGTTAATGATCAAGATCAGACCTCAAGTGGTATTGTGATTTAATATTTCACTAAACTATACAACTTTGATTTTATTTTTTTCTTTATTCCATTTCTTGATTCAATACTTTCACCATGCAAATTTTGTGCAATGGGCCTGGAACTTGTATACCACTTTGTGCAATTGCATTCTTTTTCAAGGTCTGCCCCACTTTTCAGACAGATTTTTTCCTCGCTCTTAGTATCCAGTAGTTGATGCTTTGATGCATAATAAGAAAAAAATATAGAAAGATTGTCAATAGAATTATTGATCAAGTTGTGATATAACTTACAGCTTTTTGGGATCAGGTGGTCATCCATTTTCTATGTCGAGAGCATTGCTAGAGTTAAAAGGCTATCTTTGAGCGGGTTTCTTCTTTATAAACTACGGATGGCTAATCAAATATTTGTGCAATGGCCTCAACTAAAGAGAAAATACCCTCGAGCTAATTATGTTGGTTGACTTGTTCTATTATTTTGCAAATAAACAAAATTCAAACCCTCAAGAAGAAGGGATCGTGTAGTATGAGCAAGTATAGGGACAAGTAGTATCGAAACCACAAGAGGTAAAACTAGGAGCGAATGTTTGTTAATTGTTGAATTAAAGAGAAATAAAAAAAATCTAACTAGGAATTGAAATTGCAATGGGGGGTTTTCCTAAACTCTAACAGGCACTTAATGAGATAAGATAAATAACATAAACACAACCCTAAACTATGTAATTGCAAAGGTGAGAATGTATATTTTCGAATATGATTCACTAGGCGTCCCCCTATTCGTAGGTAGTTCAACAAACACGCTATGTATTTTAATTAACTTGTATAGAGCCGCCACTATTATATGCAATTATTTTCTAGACAAAATAAATATTGTTTTCATATCATCTTCCCATCAGGTTGAGTCCCTCAAGAGCCCTCATTTGAGTCCTCAAGATAAATTAAATCTCCTAGGGTGGTAAATTAATTATTCCGTTCCAACATGGGTACTAAGTCTAATTTATTCGTCTCTCACTATCATAGACAACAGTGTTCAAGGTCGGTTAATTTAAGCACCTAGACTCTTGGTCGGACATCTAAGCACCGATTTGATTCAAAATCCACATACTCACCCATACTTTTCATATGATATTCAATCCACCAAATGGTCGTAGGCATTAATTAAATACACATAATCAAGCTTAAAGAATATTGCATGCAACTTTTACTCAACAATACGCAACCTTGAAATATAACAACAGAATCAAAATCATGACACATTGTTTGCTCAAAATGTGTCCACATGCAAGTGTACGTGATCGCTATATCGTCATGGCAAGTTGACCAAGTTTAATATTTATCGAACACAGGAAGATGGGATCTTGTAAGGAAAATTGTTGTTTTAATTGGAAAGCAAACAAAGCAATAAAGGGGAAAGGAATCTAATGTCTACTAAGGCGTCAAAGAAGAAAACTACCTATCACCTTGGGTTGCAAAGTGAGCAAATGTGAGAGATATGTGCTAGTGTACTATCCTATGTTTCACATGGTGAAGTATCACTTAATCATGCAATGAGGTATTGTACAATCAATCGGCTAGCCACTCTAACATGCAAAAAGGTCTCTCTAAATACACATCAAAGCCTCTAATTGTCCTTCCAATTCACTAATAATAGTTCTCACTATTTTAGGAATTTAATCAAACACTTGGCATGCATTGGCCTTAATACAAGAAGATTTAGGAAAATAGCTCTACTCTTGTATGAGACTAACTCCCTAATGGCCCTTATGATCAACTACACATGCAAAGCATTCATACAATCCATCAATGAAGAGAATTGATCATACAACATCTCATAGCATTCATAAGATCAACATTAACATCACATTACTCCATAGGAATCATACACCAACACATGAAGGTATTAGCTCATGGCTAATTTGGTAAATAAAAGAACAATTAAGCTAGTAACAATCATCATCATACAAGAAATGTAAAGAGATTACCTATTACAATGAGAATTGAAAAGATACAAGTTACCTCTAAAATGCTAGAAAATGATCAGGCAATGGAAATTAAAATTCAATCGGTAGAAATGTAGCTCTAGCTAAGACGAGAATGCAGGAATAAATGGATCGACGATCCAAGCGGTAGATCAAAAGTTATTGACGAAATAGTAAGAAGAATTCTTATAAACCCAACTAGTAACTACCTCTCTCTCTCTAATCTAATCTAAGAACTTGAATTATGATTTGAAACTAAACTAGATTGCCTTGAGAATCTGATCCTTGGAGTATTTATAGTGCCCACAATGTTTAGTCCAAAATGCCCTTCATTAAACGCGCGAAAAGACGAAACAACCCTCGAAATTGTGCCTGTCCGAGCATCCACACGAATCGATGCCTATGACCACACGAGTCTGGCTCGTGTGAGCACTCGTGCGGTCCAACCTCGCCCGAACCGGAGATCCTTCACACGAATCTGGGCTTGTGGTCTCACGAGCCCAAGCTTGGTTGCGCACGAGCCCTGCTTCGACTCTTCCGATCGATCCTCGACTTCCTCGTTTTCTTCATATCTTGAGTTCTAGAGCTCCGATTGACTCGATTCTTTTTCCGTTGCGACCCTATCTTCGAACCCTTCGACATGGTATATCATTTGCCTCCATTGGATGAACTCACAATTTCTGGACTTTTACGAACTTGCTCGTCTCTTGCCGATTTTGCTCGTTTTAACTACAAAACACAACTTTCTAGCCAAAAAGGGTTAAATGCACAAAGTATAGCATTTTAGGGTCAAATATGAACATAAGCACATCAAAACCATATAGAAATGGATGTAAAAACATGCAATTATGACCCTAATCACACCCCCAAACTAGATTGTTGCTCGGTCTCGAGCAACGAAGCGATAAGATAGGGGAATAATTGTATGTATGAAGCATCAAGAACAAGATCAATGCCATAGAATCATCACTCAATATCTAGCAAATCTAAGATACAAGATCATCCACTTAACTATCAAAATCAAATCAATTAGCACAATATCAAGTCAATGAGTCATGATCCTCACAAGATAGGTGTTTCACTCAACCCTCAAGTGTTTATGCTCACTCATACATTACACCACATACACATACTACCATAAGCTTGGTTCAAGTCTACATTCTCCACCACTTGTAATGACAAATCAATCACACATCAATGAAGACTTTTGAAGGTTGTAGTGTTGGCTCTTTGGTAGGGAAGGAACATATGGATAAAAGTGACTAAGTATGATTAGTAAAGCATAGAAGGAATCAAAGTAGAGATCATTCACCTCTTCATGCAAATATCAATCTCTTCATGCTCCTTCAAAATCACACTTTACAGAATCATTCTTCCCTTTTTGCAAAATTGTGAACTTACTCACAACACTAGAGTCAAACTTGACCATAATTTTTCAAAAAGTCAACCTTTTTCAATTTCTTGCAAGCTCTTGCCTTTGAACCTTCTTTTCATAACAATCCATGCATTGAATTTCTTTCCACATTGGCCACCAATTTCTTCATTATATCACCAATCTTCCTTCCTTCTTTTCACTCTACTAATCATAAGGACAAGAGAGTTCCAAAAAGGAAGAAAAATGGCTTAAAGTGTGGTTAGTCAAATGAAAGGATTAATAGGCACAACATGGTGAGCAAAGGATATCAATATCAATGGTAGGCTCATAGGGCTAAGTGGCTCAATATAGATCAAAGAAAATGCCTCATATCATCTCTTGTGAAATCATTATCTATTGTAGCCTCAAATAAGACTAAAGCCAAGTTCTAGAGTATAATGCACATGTGTGGAACTCACATAAAAAATGTCATCCGTTCAAGATTGAAACGGGCAAAATTGGCTCAAAACTCACGGGTAATGGGTGATCAAGACTCAAATCATATCAATATGCTCATATCAATGAAATCTCAAGAATCATGAAATCAAAAGTATCAAAGATAAAACAAGAATCAAGCAATAAATCCACTACACTAATCATGACTTTCAACTCATCCACACAACAATAAACATATCTCATGCATTCACTACTCAAAGCAAACAACAATATGGCCAAAAATAACAAGCAAAGCAAGGCCTCACCAAAAGCATATGGTCCAAAACATCATAGAAGCACAAAAAATCAATATGACAATAGCATCGACGAGAATGACAAAACGATCACACACCCCAAACTTTTTTGGACCATGGGTCTAAAAAGTTTGGCAAATAAGTGGAGACAAGATCAAGCAATGCACAAAAATAAAGCTCACAACATAATAGCATCATCAACAATAAACTCCAAGTCAACATAATAATCCATCACCAAGCAAATATCACAAGAATCAACAATTAAGCTCAAAATAGCAATCTACAAAAGAACAAACTAACATGAGGAAAAGGAAGCAAGTATTAAGCATAAGTAAGAAGGGAGAATAGAAAACATACATATGGAAGGAAGTGAAGAGTACAAATGTAGAGCTTGAATTCCAAGAATTTTCCTCTCCTCTTCTCATGTGTTTTTGGATGAGTGTGTGTGCAAGAATGTGGTGTAAAATATGTGTGTTTGTGTGTGGAAAATTGTGTACAATGGTGTAGGAAGAAAGTGTGGTCAAAACAAGAAAAATGGTCAAGATGACTCACCTTGGGTGCTGCGCTCGACCATGCGCCCAGAGCCTGCTCGATCACCTGAAGGCGGCTGCTCGGATGTGAGCCATGCCTACCGACCGAGCGCCTATTTTTTGCCCGAGTCGAAGCAATTTGCTCGATCACCTGTAGACAGGTGCTCGATCGCCAGTTATGAACCGCTCGATCGGGGCTATTTTTCCTCAATTTTGAAATTAAATTTCCCACACCACTTCAAACAATTCTAAACCAACACAAACATCATTAGTCAATATCAATTAACCCATATGAAGAATGATCACACCCCCTCCCCAAACTTTTTCGGATTGTAAATCCTAAAAGTTTGGAAAAGAATGATGAATATGGCATAAGCTAAGCAATTAAGCACAAATCCACATACTAGCAAGCACAATACTATCCAACACCAATCCTACCATCTCAATATAAGCTCCCCCAAACTATCAATTAAGCACATGTAAAATCAAGATTGAAAATAGCACAACTTACTTCTAATTCCCAAAATCATAGAATCAAAACAAAAATCTAACTACAAAGGATACTAAAAGGATATAAGGGTGGGTTGCCTCCCACCTAGCGCTTGGATTTAACGTCCCTTAGCCGGACGCACCAATGTTAGCTAAATGGCCAAGGATATTTGGCCTCCTCACCATCATACATAAATCTCAAAGCATAATGATCAAGGAAACATGTAGGATTTCTACCCCACACCCCTACTTTCCTTATCATTTTGAATTTATAAGCACAAGAAAATTCATCTTTTCTTCTCAACCTAATCCACCCCCATCTCCTACTATAAAAAATATTCAAGAAGATTTTCAATTCAAGCTTATAATCAATTATATCAAGATGTAAGACATATTCACAACGAACAACATTATCAATTAAAGCATAAGTAGAAGAGTCTAGGGGTAGAGAAATGCTTATTTCATTTGTAGGCTCCTCCTCCACTTTATTTTGTTGTTCTTTTTCCATTAAGCTCAAGTCCATGAGTGGACATTTATCTTCCTCTTCTTGATCATCTTCCTTTCCTCCTCTTGAATCATCTAAATTACCCACATCTTCCTCCTCCAACTTTGCTTCACAAATCTCTTGGACTTGTTTAGCCAATTGCTCCACTTGGAGCTCCAAGCTCTTAATTTGATCTCCTCGAGATTTGTGAATTTTATCAAACTTCTCATTAGTCTCCTCAAAACATCTTTTGGCATCCTTTTGAATTTCCTCAAGTCGATTGAGGATGTGAACTAAAATATCATTAATATGGCTTAGAGGAGCTTCTTCATGATTGAAAGCAATAGGAGAGGGTAATGTGTAGGAATATGGATCCTCATAAGAGTAAGGATTAGGAGGATAAGGAATTTCGTGTGGAGGGTGTGGTTGATATGGATGAGGTTGATACGTATAAAAATTAGGAGAATATATATATTGTGGAGAATACGAGTAATGGTTGTATTCGTCCATCTCAATTGAGTTCACTCCTACAAAAATAAGCAAGTATCAACACTCACCAAGTATGATTAAGAACACACAAAGAAACAAAGATAAGACATGTAAACACACATCACAACAAGTATCAAAACTCTCACAATAATACCACAAAATTCGAACATAAAAGAAACAACAAACAACCAAACAAACTAGTCGTCTCCCCAGCAACGGCGCCAAAAACTTGTTTGCTCAAAAGGTGTCCACACGTAAATGTACGTGATTGCTATATCGTCATGGCAAGTTGACCAAGTTTAATATTTATCGAACACGGAGAGATGGGGTCTTGTAAGGAAAATTGTTGTTTCAATTGGAAAGCAAACAAAGCAATAAAGGGGAAAGGTATTTAATGTCTACTAAGGCATCAAAGAAGTAAACTACCTATCACCTTGGGTTGCAAAGTGAGCAAATGTGAGAGATATGTGCTGATGTACTATCCTATGTTTCACATGGTGAAATATCACTCAATCATGCAATGAGGTATTGTACAATCAATCGGCTAGCCACTCTAACATGCAAAAAGGTCTCCATAAATACACATCAAAGCCTCTAATTGTCCTTCCAATTCACTAATAATAGTTCTCACTATTTTAGGAATTTAATCAAACACTTGGCATGCATTGGCCTTAATATAAGAAGATTTAGGAAAATAGCTCTACTCTCGTATGAGACTAACTCCCTAATGGCCCTTTAGATCAACTACACATGCAAAGCATTCATACAATCCATCAATGAAGAGAATTGATCATACAACATCTCATAGCATTCATAAGATCAACATTAACAACACATTACTCCATAGGAATCATACACCAACACATGAAGGTATTAGCTCATGGCTAATTTGGTAAACAAAAGAACAATTAAGCTAGTAACAATCATCATCATACAAGAAATGTAAAGAGATTACCTATTACAATGAGAATTGAAAATATACAAGTTACCTCTAAAATGCTATAAAATGATCCGGCAATGGAAATTCAAATTCAATCGGTAGATATGTAGCTCTAGCTAAGACGAGAATGCAGGAATAAACGGATCGACGATCCAAGCGGTAGAACAAAAGTTATTGACAAAATCGTAAGAAGAATTCTTATAAACCCAACTAGTAACTACCTCTTTCTCTCTAATATAATCTAAGAACTTGAATTATGATTTGAAACTAAACTAGATTGCCTTGAGAATCTGATCCTTGGAGTATTTATAGTGCCCACAATGTTTAGTCCAAAATGTCCTTCATTAAACGCGCGAAAAGACGAAACAGCCCTCGAAATTGTGCCTGTCCGAGCATCCACACGAATCGATGCCTATGATCACACGAGTCTGGCTCGTGTGAGCACTCGTGCGGTCCAACCTCACCCGAACCAGAGATCCTTCACACGAATCCGGGCTTGTGGTCGCACGAGCCCAAGCTTGGTTGCGCACGAGCCCGGCTTCGACTCGTCCGATCGATCCTCGACTTCCTCGTTTTCTTCATATCTTGAGTTGTAGAACTCCGATTGACTCAATTCTTTTTCCGTTGCGACCCTCTCTTCGAATCCTTCGACATGGTATATCATTTGCCTCCATTGGATCAACTCACAATTTCTGGACTTTTACGAACTTGCTCGTCTCTTGCCGATTTTGCTCGTTTTCACTACAAAACACAACTTTCTAGCCAAAAAGGGTTAAATGCACAAAGTATAGCATTTTAGGGTCAAATATGAACATAAGCACATCAAAACCATATAGAAATGGATGCAAAAATATGCAATTATGACTCTAATCACACATCCATCTCCCTACCCCGAATAGAGTTCCTCCTAATTTCACATATTCAAAGTAATATGGATTTAACTCATGATCCTAAACACAATCATAACAGAAATTAAATAAAATAAGGAAAAAAAAATCATAAACCCTAATTAATAAATAACGAAATAAAAGATAAAAAGTTGTTCCTAATTTTCTGATCAAAAGAACGAAAGAGAGTAATAAATCCTAATCTAATAATAATCTGAAAATCTAAACTAAAACCTACTGTTTGGTTCTCTCGTAATCCAAAATATATATATATATATATATATATATATGACTAAATGGGCCAAACTTTTGAAAATGGGCCAGAAATATAGAATGGGCTTAGACAATTAGATACGAAATGGCCCATCTACCTTTCATCTCATTACCAGCAACAGAGAGACGGTTTCCATGGAAGGCTAAGATCGGAGATAGACTGAGTAGGCTGCGACGGTTGAGTTGTTGACAGTTTCCAGTAGAGTAGGAAGGCGGAGTTGTGCGTCGAATGCAGAGGTTGACGTTGCTGTGGTGGACGGATCTGTGTTTCCAGCATGAAGTGACTGTCGCTGAGGTTTGAATTCCGGTGAAGAGCTGTGTCCATGGCGAACGGTGGTTGTTGGAATTTGTTATCGCGGCTGAGAGGTGCAAACAGCGACATCAGAGTGGCAGTTTCTTCAATTGCCGACGGCGGCAAACGATGTGAGCAATGCAGAGTTCGATTCAAGGCTTCAAACGGGTTGTACGATGTGGTGTAAGGCAAGGCTGTTGGTTTCGCATCCCCGGCGAACGACGGCGAGATTTGCGTATGAGTTGCAGAGGTGGAGTGGTGCGATTTCAGGCCGAGAAGGACAGATGACGGTCGTGCTTCTGCTGGTGGTTGCGCGTCGAAAACAGATCGGTGATTGTGCGCATGCTGCGAACAGGTTGTACATCAAGAAGGCACGGACGTTGTGCGTTGCTGTGTGTTGGTGTCTGTTGCGAATGGATCTGTCGACACAGTAGAGAAAAGGAACGGATTCAGGTGCTTGGTGTTCTTCATAGTGTGGATGTGAGCTGTGGTCCCGTGCTTGAGAGAAATGTGGGCCATGCTTCTTCCGAATAGCAGTGGTGAATATTGAATTAATTCCACATTGTTGAGCCTTTAATCCTTTCTTGTGCCTTTGCTCCAAAATTGTCTCAAAATCTGTAAAAATTAGCTAATAATACCTTTTTCGACAATTAATCTCATCTAATCAAATTAGGCATAAAAATGCATGTAATTCAATTAAAATAGATAAAATATGCACGTGAATTTCGAGTAATTTTCACACCAATCATTGGTCGTCTTATGTAATAATTTCATTCCTGCTCACACAGTAAGGTACTTCCAGTGTACTAATGGTGCTCTATAATCTACTATTGTTCATGTTGCTATGATCTACTATTTGTTCCTCTTATTTTGATTGGGATTAGAATAATTAATTACTTTTATGAATTTGTTACTTGTTTTCAGTTGCCCCCATGTCAATTTAACTTTGAAAGCTTTTAGTTGCGGCGAGATAAATACACTGATATAAGACTCTTCAAGTTGCACATTGGTTGCAAGTGGAGCTATCATTGTTCTCAAATCTGATTTTGAATGTCCATATCTTTTGGATCGTGGTCTCTTATTGTATTCTAGGGCATTATATCCAGTTAACAAGGTGGGATCTAGGTTCTGCTAATTTTATACGCTAGTGGATGACAAGAAATGTTGTTTTGAACATGATATTTGGATAATTTAGGGGGCATTTGGTATGAAAATTCTTCAATGGTAATGGGAATAAAGATATATATGTAGTAATTATAGTAGGTAATGAGAACAAATGAGATACACAACATTGTTTTCCTCCTAAATAAGGTAATCACCACCCCATTTGATTACCCTCTTCTCATCCTATAATTATCCTCCTCAATCAATTCCTCATACCACAACCAACATTTTTTTTGTCAACTTTTTTCAAAATTGGAGCACAACACCAATGATGTAACCACCATGAACATAAACACTCATTCAACATATGTAAGGGTAAAGAAGGACAATAAAATTTTATTCCCATTATCATTGAAGATTTTGAAACAAACACCCACTAAGTTGTTACGATTCCTGCAAGGTCCTGTTGGGGGCAAAATCTTGATACTGCTCAAGCAATTTAAGTTGCATAGTTCATTTGAAGGTATCTAAACTAAATCTTGTGAAGAAACTGTACTGGAATTATATATAATACTCTAGTGGTATAGGTGTCTCCCTCCAAAACCAACACTAAATTCATAGCAGATTGACTGACGATAAAAACATATAAATACAAGTGAAAATGGTTACTGGGCCATACATTGAAACATAAGTCATCCTCAAAGTACTATGAAGTTATTATTGTATATACTCTTGAACGGATCCGGATCCCCTCCTGTACAGGAGGGTCCTGTGAAGAGGGGGAATATTGGATCACACACCCCCGCACCCATCCCTCTTGAACTCTAGTCTCCATAACAGTCTGATCAAAGGTAATGCTAAGCATTAGATACCTACAACCACCACTTGATACCATCGAAAGTCTATTTTACGAAATGAGGAACTAGATTTAACATTCACCACAACACCATGACCTACTCAAAACAATTCTTGATTGAAGGGAGATAGTGATTATTTATTTCTACAACAGCCAAATTGATATCAACTTCCCATAAAAAAGGAAATGGTTGATGGATTTTACGAGTCGTCTGCACTCTTATGAGCATTAGAAGGATAACGACAAAATGGCAGAATGATTCCTTTTTCCTCTTCATTGAGTAATCCTTACTAAGGGTGTAAATGATATTTGGCGGTCGTGGCCGAGTGTTGCCAAGCACTTAGACTGCCTAGATGCTAAAAAAAATTTCATTTCTTTTTTAAATTTTTTCTGTCTATGTAAAAAAAAATTTATTATTATATTAACTAAGATACTTATTGTAGGATATATTATAGATTTAAAACATAATTAATAATCAAATATATCTTCCTAAAAATAAATTAAGTCAAAAAAATGTCAAATTATTACAATAGATATGTCTAATTGAACGGACTCACGGTTTATGGAGGAAATTGATTGCCATGTGCAATTGAACGGCCTTCTTCAAAGACAACGGGATTTCTATTCGCAGCGGTTTCGCCTTCAGTGGCTCACTGACTTGGATTGTAATACGGGGTTTTTTCATTTGTTACACCGCTCAAGGCCAGTGGACAAAGATATCACGGAACTTATGGTGGGTGGTCAAATGACGGATAATAGGGATGACATTGCCGTGCATGTGGTATCTTTCTATGAAACAATATTTTCCAGGGACGGTTCCTTATCTAGTGACTACTCTATTCTGGATGCTTTGTCGTTTAAAACTTTGTCTGAGGATCATAACTCAATTTTGGTGGCACAACCGTCATCTGATGAGGTGCGCAGGGCAGTTTTTTGTCTGGATGAGGGGAGCACCCCAGGCCCGGATGGCTTCTCGGGACACTTCTTTCGTCGATGTTGGGACATTATAGAGAGAGACATGGTTTTAGCGGTAGGCTACTTTTTTTTATCACGCTAACCTCCCTGGTGGTGTAAATTCAAGTTTTGTGGTCCTTATTAAGAAATTTGCAGGTGCTAACCTGATCCAGGATTACAGGCCCATTGTGCTGAGTAATTTTTTATTCAAAGTGTTCACAAAAATAATAGCTACATGTCTTGGTTCCTTCATTGGGGGCTACCTTTCACCTTTTCAATTTGAGTTTATCCCAGGTAAGTGTATACACTCATGTGTTGCTTTGGCTTCAGATGCGTTCAATTGTATGCACGCAAGAGGGGCAGCGGATAATATGGTGATTAAAATAGACATACAAAAGGCCTTTAACACGGTTGACTGGAATTTCTTAATGGTTATGCTTGCTCGTATGGGGTTTGGGATGAGGTTTAGGACATTAATTCAGGTTATTCTTTCCTCGGCTCGTTTGTCTATCCTCTTAGGGGGTACGGCCAAAGGGTATTTTTCTTGCTCGAGAGGAGTGAGGTAAGGTGACCCTCTATCACCCTTGTTATTCTGCCTGGCTGAGGAGGTGCTTGGACGGTGGCTAGAGTGGGGCTTTCAGGCAGGGAGTTTAATGTCGTTTAAGAAGGTTCCTCCATATCTCTTCTATGCTGATGGTATTCTCATTTTTCTGCGTGCTAATAGAGGTAATATGGTTCGGGTCCATGATGTCTTTTGTTCTTATGGTCGGGTATCTGGGCAATTTTACAATCCAAGAAAATCTCGTGTTTATTTTAGGCCGAAAGTCAACACGGCATTACGAAGACGGATGCGGTGATGTACTGGTATTGAGAGTGTGGACCTGCCTTTCACTTATCTTGGCGTCCCTATCTTTACAGGTGCTCCGAGGAGAATACATTTGCAACCGGTAGCAGACTTTGTCCTTGCTAGGTTTGCCTGTTGGAAGGGCTCTACGCTCTCCATGGCCGGACGAAGGTATTTGGTTAACTCGGTGATTTCGGCATCACTTGTTCACACCATGATGGTTTACAAGTGGCCAGTTGCTTTGGTTAAGAGTATTGATGATGCCATGCGGAATTTTGTGTGGACAGGGTCAATTCATAAATGGAACTCATCGTGCTCAGTGGCTTGGAAGAAATGTTGTTTAAGTTTAAAAGAGGGTGGACTAGGGATTCGCTCTTTGAGGCTAGCTAATGCTTCTTTTACTTTCAAGATGGCCTGGGATATTTATCAGGCAAGGAGTTCGGACTTGCAGCTTCTCCAAGATAGATACTTTTGTGATCGACTCCAACGAAGAAAGGCTTTTGCTTCTTCTATTTGGTCAGGCATTGTGAGGCATTTACCTAGTATTCAGGAAGGGGCTCGCTGGGTGGTGGGCCTGAGCTCGAAAGTGAAGTTCTGGCAGGAGAACTGGTTAGGGTACACTTTGGTTGATGCTTTACATATGTCGGCACACATTGCTAGGAGTTTAGAGGGCCGGGTAGGGGACTTTTATTTTGGGGGGTGCTGGCATTTGGATTCTTTATTTGTCCTGGCTTATCCAGAGGTGGTGGCGGATATTCTTGACATTGTGGTGGCAGAAGAGGATAGTTTGATTTGGAGTAAGACGGTCTCCGGGGAGTTGACATATCGGCTTGCTTATGATGCCCTACGATCGTTGGTACCTACAACCCTTCCTTTTGATTGGCTTTGGCAACCCCACGTCTCCCCTTGCCGATCTACTTTAGTTTGGCTAGCCATTTATGGGAAATTATCGACTTCAGATTGGATGCACTTTTATGGCACTCATGGTCCTCTCATGTGCCCTTTGTGCTGCTCAGACACTGAATCTCAAGGTCACATTCTTTTGAATTGCCCCTTTGCTTTACAGGTTTGGAACTTCTTTACTCAAATCTTTCAACTTAATCTACCTTTTAGTGAAGGATTTCCTTACTTAATAGTTTATGCTTCTTGCTTGAGATTTTCACCTCAAGTTGGGAAATTGTGGCAACTTACCTTCTTGACAATTGTTTGGGGAATTTGGCATATGTGAAACTTGCGGGTGCATAAGGAGGTTATGGTTACGGCAAGGCGCTGTATTGTATTGGTTTTGTCCATTGTGCGGGATTCTGCACTCATTGTTGAAGGGAACTCTAATGGTACTGTGGAAGAACTAGTTTTGGCAAGGCAATTAGGCATTTGTTTACGTCCTAAAGCTATACCGAAGGTGGTGAAGGGGAGATGGCAGCCACCACCTATTGGGTTGATGAAAGCTAATGTGGATGGGGGGTGAGTTCACCTCCGAATGATACTTATGCAGGAGTTATTTTCCGGAATGCACGGGGTTTCTTTGCTTTGGAAGCTACATGTAAGGTGGGTTGGGGATGGCCTTTAGAGGCGGAACTAGGGGCAATTCTTTTCGCTATTGAATTGGCTTATGAGAGAGGATGGACTAATTTGTGGGTGGAGTCAGACTCCACTTTGGCAGTAAGAACAATGAGGAGGGAAGAACATATTTTTCCTTGGAGACTTAGAGCACGGTGGAGATATATCACACGTTTGATGGAATCGATGAATATTCGTTTTACACACATCTTTCGGGAAGGGAACAAAATAGTGGATTTATTGGCGAGAAGGTATTCTACGGAAACTTGGGCTGGTTGGGTTCCGAATTTTCTAGGTCACCTTATGGTCACGAACATGCATGCTGACTTCTATAGGTTCATGTTTGAAAACCCTTAATTACATGTTGACATAGGCACGGGAATGCATGCCAACATGTTATGGATATGTTTTCTAATCTTGGTTTCTCCTATTTATTAAGAGAGTCGAGAACATTTATGGCTAAACTGTAGCATTTTATTTTTATTTTATAGCCTATATGATGAAGGGTTAAGGCTTGACATGGTATCTCTTTTTCCTACGACCGGTTTTTCCACAAGGGTGGTTTACGGCTAGGTTTTAACGAGGCCTGCGATAGCTTCTAACTATCTTCTAACCCGGGTTGTGGGTTTGGTTTTTGGCAACTCTTTCTTTTCTTTTCCTCTTAATAAAATAACCTACATTCGCCAAGTGCATACCATGCACTTGGATTTTAATTTTAATTTTGAATTTGCATGGATTTTAATTTCAACTAGTATATCACATGTGCATCTGCACGATCTTTAAATATAAAATATATATAATATTCATTTTTATTATTGTTATTTTTACATAAAAATGTATATTCTTTTTGTTGTTGAATAAAGTGTAAAAAATATTACATGCATATTTGTGCACAATTCGTACATGCACTTTTTGTGCACGATTTGTACATGCACATTTTATGTACGATCCATACATGAACATTTTTTGTACGATTCGTACATGCACATTTTTTGAATGATCAATATGTATACTTCTCGTGACCGGTCTGTATGTTCACATTTTGTAAACAACCCATATATGCACATTCAATACAAATTTCTTGAATGATCCATATGTGTGCACCTTTCTTGAACAGTTAGCCTATCCAGGTCTAGAAATTCAATTAGTAGATTGAGAAGATGAAAATCCAATAATATATCATAAAACTATTTTGAAACCATATTTTATCCATCTCAAAATTCGTCTGTTAATTGGATTTCTCTTTTAACTACATTTTGTGAAGAAACTCAATTTTTAGTTTAAAAAAAACCAAAGTATTATGTGAATGACACACACAATAAATTTTATGGTGAACAACAATATATTCAAGTATTGTACCCGTGCGATGCACGATAATTTTTTTAATATCGTATTAAAATATCCTGATAAAACATATGAATAGACTTATACATGAAATAAATTTTTATCATTTTAGCTACTTGAATTGTACTTTAATTTATAGGAAAAATTACAAAATGGTTCATAAAATTGACACAAATTACAAATTGGTTATGTGCAAAAAAAAAATATGCTTATGTGCAGAAAAAAGTTACACTTCTGTGCAAAAATTGTAAACCAATTTGTAAATATAGCTACTTTTTTAAACCAATATGTAATTGACCCTAATTTATAATATAATTAGATAGAAACTCAATAAACACGTGAATCATAATAATAGAAGATATAGAATATGTATCATGTATAATATCATCTTATACAAATTCATATTTTTCTTGTTTATTTATAGCCAAGTTATTTTGTAAATATTCTTTTTATATTTCGAGATTTAAAAATTTTAAAGATTTTAGTGTTCTATTAAAAATTTAAAACTCTTAAAATCATCAATATTCTTAAACACCTCTAGTAATACATAGTAGTCGAATACTTTTATAACTTAACTTGTAGGAGATGCATTACATAAAGTAAACATTTAGGAGTCAATTGATAATCTTTCCATGGAACATAAATTCAAAAGCATAGCTGTTTGTTTAAGCTTCATTTTGCAACTTTAGAAACTCATAAACTTTCATCATATCCAACTATCATTGAAAATTATCTCTATACCTAGATACATCGCTTCTTCATCAAATTATAAACATCTCTTTGGGTCACTCTTTATTGGAAGTTTCTCTATACAACTCCATCTTCTATATTAATTGGGGGTGCATACGCAATCTTCAGTTGACACCTAAGAGAAACAAAATCTCACCATTAACTCATTAATGCTTTTATTAAAATCGTAAAAGAATAACTCAATTAATTGGGGGTGCATACGCAATCTTCAGTTCTCACTTGTGAACTTTAAAAAATGATATCCCCAGTTAGTTGCATTTGCACCATTTCATTACTAATAAATTCAAATATTCAATTAATTCAATAGTGCAAATATAATGCTCAGACAAAAGTTATCATTTTTTTGTTCTATTGGTTATCACAATCTATATATTCAACAAAAAATTCAATTGATTCCAATTTTCCTGAAAAAAAAAAAACCTCAATAGTAAGAAAATTTAGAAAATTAATAGCTTGGTTTGGCAAAGATTTAAAAGCAACAATCCATAAATTATAATCAATTGCAACTATATTTTTTTTCAACAATAGCAGAAACCTCTAAATCTCTTTTATATAAGAAAATAATATAAAGTAGCAGAACTCCAAAATTCAAAGTGTTAGGGAAGTGCACTAAATAATGTGTCTCATCGGGGTGAGTAAAAGTTTGTCATGCTCGCGTGCATACATAAATTTTAGAAATTCAAACCTCCAGTATTTTGATTTTCAGAATTTGATACAATTTTTCCTAGGGTATTTGAGTATTTTTTTTCAAGTTTTTTGTGAATCTGATATCGAATACTACAAACATATAAAGTGTTTTCCCCTTCTAATGCCAAAAAATATTTTTAAATAAAAAGTATATTTTTTATATATATGCATATGATATATGATGTGAAAATTTTAAAATAAAATAAAAAGGTAATTAAATGTGTTTACGCTAGTGTGGTAAACTTTCACGTGCTCCGATGAGCCATGTTATTAGTTGTCGGCCGTAAATAAAAGAACATGTACCGAATTGAAATTTCGTAAAATGTTGGATTTTTTTATAATAATCGTGAAGACAAAGATTAAATTGAAAGCTGAGTATAAGGTGGTGCATTTTTCATAGAATTAACCCCATTTTCTTTAATTACACAAATATATTCCACGCCTTCAGTGCAAATATAATTTAACCATTTGTTGTTAATCAATTTAAATATATATATATATATATATATATATATATATATATATATTAGTAGGCATATAATTTTCATAATTATTTATATACTTAAATTATTTATATTTAATTTTTAAGTGGATAATAATAAAATAAAGACAATAACTTAGATTAAAATAAAAAAATTATTATTTATATTTTTTATTGTCATTGATCATTTTGAAATTTCATTCATAATTTAAATTTTAAAAAAAATTATAATTATAATATAAATGTAGTCTCATTATTTTAATGACAAAAACTTATATAGAAATTTCTACAGTAGAAATTTCCAAAAATAAACTAAAAATAATAATAAAACCACGCGCCTCAAGGAATTAACGACACGCGATAGCAACTAACATCTACTACCTGCCACGCCACGTCCAGGGGTTAATGGTTTCCATGCCAATAGTTGAAACTTGATTGCTTTTTTTTAAATTATTATTGTTATGGATTTAAAAAAGTAATCAAATAATATTATATAATAAATTTAAAAATATATTCACAATTTGTTTTATTATATGTATAAATGCATGTGTTGATAGAATTTACTGATTGTGTTCGTTTATGTGGCTTTACGATGGATTAATTCTACCAAACAATAATCTTATGATTTTATGTTCTTAAGGAGGGAGAGTAGAGAATTTAGAGAGAGAAATATTGCAATGAAGATTGTATTGATTGTGTAAAAAAAAATGAGAGAGTCCCTGAATAGTACAAGAGAGGTCTTATTTATAGGTGTGTGAATGTGAGACGGCACCTTACGAGCCTATATGGCTTCCGGTGTTGACGAGGGTTCCTTACCCTCGTCTTGATCTCTCACAATGTTTCCCCTATCACGCCTCGTCCTACTACTATGCCTTAGACTAGTTGGGCCTCATTAAAAACCTCGCCGTAAACCACCCTTGTGGATAAACCGGACGGAGGGGAAAAAGAGTGCGCCACCGGGGTTCTGCTGACAAAGGGCGACCTCCCGAGCCTTGACCAGATTCCAGAATATCGCACCATGATGTACCACAGTCGGGCGAGCTCTGGGCCTTCCACAGGCAGGCGAGTTCTGGTCCTTCCCCAGCTCGGATGGGCTCTGGAGACCTGGCAAGCCTTAGGGATTATTTCTGAAACCAACGTATTAGTTCGCCATGTCAACATTTGCCCCACAGCTCACGCGCATCATGACTTTGTCCAATGTGTGGGCGAGCTGGAGAACTTGAGGTCTGGCGAACTATTTCCGGGGGGTGCCGAGCTAGTAGGCGAGCTGTGGCTCGGAGGTCGCTTCGGCTGACATGGTGTGGGATCCCAAGCGTCACACAAATCTCTTTGTGTCTCGATTCCCACCCATAATAATGATAACTTTTCAAATTCTTTGCAAAAAGGTCCCTGGTCTTTCGGGAATTTTGAGCTCGCGCCCAGCGTCTATAAATAGGCGAAAATGAGGAATTTCCTCACTTTTGCTTCCTCACTTCTCAGAGCACATTTCTGGCGATCATTCCTCAGCTTCAGACGCGTCCCCGAACATCTCCCAAGGTAGAAACCTGGATTTCCCTTCTTTCTTCTTTCCTGTTTCTGGACGCCTACATTATGTCTGAAAATTCTTCAAGTCGAACCCCTCCGAATCGCGATTTGGGGAAAGAACAAATGACCGATGACCTTCCACACCCCCGAGCAGCACATGTGGTCCTCTCCTCGAGCTCTGGGGCGAGCTCTGAAACCTTCGCGGACAGTAGCGAGCTCTTGGGATTACTCAGTTCGTTAGGACTCCAGCGAGCAAGCTACTAGCTCCGGTGAGGAATCGCCCCTCCGCAAGCTCTGGGATTACTCAGAGCGAGCTCACGGAGGAGCCGCGACCCCCGTTGAAGAGGAGGCCGCCGAGATTGGGCCTGGCGACCTTGCTGGTGAGCTGGCCCGCGAGATCGACGAAGAGGTCGGCGAGGATATGGGGACGGAGGTCACTTATGAATACCTCCGTTTCATCGACGGAGGATATGGCGATGCACTACGCCTGTGCAGCGATGGCGGCGGCCCAGCTCGTCAGCGATGATGTCGCTGCCGCTGATAGAGCTCGCCATGATGCGAAGAAGGCGCTGACCAAGGTGGGCGACGAGCGAAAAAAGGCCCTCGAGGAGCTCGCGAGGGCGGAGACCAAGGGGAAGGCCTCACTGGAGGGGGAGCGGCTTGCTATCAAAAAAGTAGAAAAACTGCAGGCCGACCTCCGCCAACAACAGGCCGAGCTGGAGAAAGCCCGCCGGACACTCGCCACTCGGGAGGAGGAGCTCACCCTGTCCCGGGTTGAGGTAGGACTTCTCCGTGATCAGAGCCGAGGGAACTCAGAGGAGTGCCGGAAGCTACGCGAAGAGGTCGCGGCTAAGGCTCTGGAGATCGCCGAGCTCAGGAGCCGTTCTGACACCGCCATCACACCCGAGGCACTTGAGCTCGCCGAGGTGGTCGCCACCGACAAGGGCTTCGTGCTCTGCTTTGCTGAGGTTATCTGTTCCTTCCAATGGGCGCGGATTAACAATGACAGTGAGTGGGAAGCCCTCGTCAGCGAGTTTGAGGATTGCCTGGAGAAGTCCTCGATTCCCCCTGGCACGGAGCTGAATATAGGAGACCTCGCGGGCTATGGGATCAATCTTGACGCTGCTCGTCAAAACTTCAACATTATCCAGACGAAGCAGGTCTTGACTACTGACCTCGCCCAAGAGACTGAAGGTGCCGAGGGGGATGCTGGAGGTGAGGCCCCGCCGACAATGGAGCAGATGCAGGAGGTCTGCGGGGATGCGATGATAAATATCAGCGAGCTCGGCACAAGCGGACTCTCCGGGAACATCACTTCTGATGTCGAGCTTGCCATGCCCATCCGCCAGGTCGCCCCTACTCCAGAGGTCGCCGACCCCGAGCCCTAGGCCTTCTTTACTATTGCTTTCTTAGTTTAGTTTTTACTTTCCAACCTGTAGTAAGTCGACGGGTTGTGGAGCTCGCCCAGAAGGAGCTCCATTTTTGTAGCCTTTGCTTTTTTTTTTTTTGTTCAAGTAGATTTAGCTCGCCGGGCTTGTGCAGCTCGCCCAGAAAGAGCTTTTTTGTAGTTCAAAGATGGCTAGCTGGTCGGCCCTTGTGGCCAGCACTGCTACTTATACTTAGGATTTTTTCAAGTATATTTTTTACTTGAAAATTTCTTAAGTATCTTTTGAATAGAAGTCGAGCATTTTTTGTCTAATTCTTTCCATTTATGCATTTTGCGCTTTTACGTTATAATTTCTTAAATAGCTCGTTTTTGTTTATTTTCCTGGTACATAATTGTTCGTCTTACTCTACTTTGAGAAGCGAATCGTTCGTTTTACGTCACTTACGACTACGAATTGTACCTCTGTCTTGAGAGTGCTTATTCTTCGTCTTATGCCACTTAGGGCCGCGAATCGTTCGTCTTAGGCCACTTAGGGCAGCGAACTGCACTTCGATTGATTCACGTTGGGCCATTGGGTTTCATGAACCTTGCCTTCGACGTTTCTTCGTCTTTTTCGCGAATTTTTCTAACTTATGGCAGTAGGTGCTTAGCAACCCTTTAAGGAGGGTACCTTCGCGACCTTGGGCACTTTGGCCTTTGCCTTCGAGCTATTTAATTACAACGTTTGGGACCTTGGTCCTTGCGCATTGAGGATTTTTTAGTATGTGGGCGAGCTGGGCTCGGTGAGTTCTTTGGAGCAGTAGGTGACCTGGTGCGGCTCACCCGGTTGGAGAGCTGCACAGGTCCAAACACTTGGGAATTTTTCTGAATTTTTTCTGACTTTTCATAGCGGTGTAATTTACATCGGTTGCCATCGACATTTCTGATGCAAACCTTCGACTAGTCTATTACAGGATTCTAGTCTATTGGTAGAACTTTTTTAGATGTGTCGAGCTCCAGGTGTATGACGAAGCTTTGTCTTCTGCGTCTTCCAGATCATAGGTACCGTTTGGCTAGGCTGCGGTGACCCGGAATGGTCCTTCCCAGTTTGAACCGAATACACCTAGTGGGGCCATCAATTTCTTTTTTAACACCAGGTCTCCGACCTTGAATTTTCGGTCTCGGACCTGAGAGTTGTAATATTTTTCCGCTCTGCGCTTGTAGGTGGCGTTTTTCATTTCTGACGAAGCTCTGGTCTCTTCGATCATATCCTTTTCTACTGCCAAGGCTTCATCATTCTTTTCTTCATCATACCCCACCACCTTCCAAGTCTTGTTCTGGACTTCAACCAGGACTACGGCTTCAGTCCCGAAGGTTAGGGCAAACGGGGTCTCCCCGGTGCTGGCCCTATAGGAAGTTCTATAAGACCATAGGACCTCTGGGAGTTCGTCTGCCCAGCTCCCCCTCTTTTCTTCGAGGCGGAGCTTCAATATGTGTTTCAGGATCTTGTTCACCGCCTCGACCTGGCCGTTCGACTGGGGGTGATATGGAGTTGAGTAGTGCTTCTTGATGTTCCATGAACTGCAGAAGTCCCTCAACTTCTGTCCGCCGAACTGCCTTCCGTTATCAGTGATGACCGACTGCGGGAGTCCAAACCTGCAGATCAGGTTTTTCCAAATGAAGCCGATCATCCTTTCTTGGGTTATGGTTGTGAGAGCTTCGGCCTCAGCCCACTTAGTGTAGTAGTCTACTGCTACGACAGCAAACTTTACACCGCCTCTACCAGGTGGAAATGGGCCGATCAAGTTGATTCCCCATTTCGCGAAAGGCCATAGGCTGAACACCGACTTCAGCTGGTTGGCTGGGGAGTGGATGTTAGGTGCGAAAAGTTGGCACTTTCGGCACCTTCGAGCGAAGCTGATGGCATCTTTGCGAAGAGTGGGCCAGTAGTAGCCCTGTCTGATCGTCTTGTATACCAATGCTTGCCCCCCAGCGTGACTCCCACAAATCCCTTCGTGAATTTCTTCTAACACTTCTGACCCCTGCTTCCTAGTTAGGCATTTGAGCAGGGGTAGAGAGAATCCACGTTTATAGAGTTGGCCATCCAGCAGCATATATTTGGCAGCTTGCTTTACTAACAGGCTAGCTTCCCAGGTGTCCACGGGGGTTGTTCCGTCTGTTAGGTATTTTTGGATTGGGGTGCACCAATCTTCACCACCTTCACTGTCCTCCCGCCCCCCGCTCGAGGTTTGATTTATCTTGTAATCGGACGTCGAGGGGTTTTTCAGTGTGGTGATCACAACCTCCGTGAATTCGGCTTCGCCGTTGCTAGTAGCTAGCCGGGCTAGAGCATCTGCTTGTGTGTTTTCTAGCCGCGGTATTTGATTGATGTAAACCTTCATAAACATCGAGATCAGATGCGCGGCTATCTTCTGGTAAGTCATCATCTGTTGGTCTTTTGCCTCATATTCCCCCCGGACTTGGGATATTATTAGCTGGGAATCTCGGAAAACTTGAAGATTGGTTACCCCCACAGCTAATGATAGCCTAAGTCCTGCTATCAACGCTTCATACTCCGCCTCGTTGTTGGTTGCTCGAAAGTCGAACCGAATTGCGGAGGTGAAGACTTGTCTGTCTGGGCTGATCAGGACTACACCGGCGCCTGCTGCTATGCTAGTTGATGATCCGTCCACGTAGAGATGCCACGGAGTTATATGCCCCCTCGTCGGATCTTGTGGGAAAGTTAGCTCGACGATGAAGTCGGTAAGTGCTTGTCCCTTGATCGTTGTTCGGGGTACGTAGGTTATACCGTATTAGCTGATCTCCAGTGACCATTTCAGCAGGCGTCCGGCGGTGTCCGGGCGCTGTAGTATTTGACGTAGTGGGAACGTTGTCAGCACCTCTACTGGGTGGTCAAAGAAGTAAGGCCTCAATTTTCTAACACTCATCACCAGTGCATAAGCCAGCTTCTCTGTTGGGGTGTACCGCAACTCAGCTTCATGTAAGACTTGGCTCACGTAGTACACTGGTAGGTGTGTTTTCGCCTCTTCTCAGACCAGGACGGAGCTGATGGCCACCTCCGACGCGGCTAGGTACAGATACAGCTTCTCTCCAGGTATTGGCTTCAACAGGACCTGTGTATCCGCCAGGTATGTTTTGATATCTTCGAAGGTTCGTTGGCATTCATTTGTCCAGATGAAGTGGTTTTTGAGGTGGAGCTTGTTGGTTTTGGCCGCCTCTTTGTACCTCCGTGTGTTTGCCTTAATTGCCTCGAAAAATGGACGATTCTGGTCGCCAGACCTGGAGATGAATCTGTTCAAGGCCGCCATGCACCCAGTTAGTCTTTGAATTTTTTGGATGGAATCGGGTATACCCATCTCGATTATGCATTGGACTTGTGTTGGGTTGACCTCAATTCCACGCTGGCTAACTAGGTGCCCCAGGAACTTCCCAGAGTGCACGCCGAAGCTGGTCTTTTTGGGGTTCAACTTCATGTTGTAGTGGCGCAATATGTCGAAGGTCTGTTTTAGGTGGTCTAGGTGGTTCTCCTTCCTCAAACTCTTGACAACTATGTCATCCACGTACACCTCCATGGATTCGCCAATGTATTGGTCAAACATTTTGTTCACCAATCTTTGGTAGGTAGCTCCGGCGTTGATGAGTCTGAACGGCATCCTTTCCCAGCAATACATGTTCTTGTTGGTGTAGAACGCCGTGTGTTCCTGGTCGTCTGGGTGTAGAGCTATCTGGTGATAGCCCGCAAAAGCATCCATGAATGTCATCATCTCATGGCCTGCGGTGCTGTCCACCAACTGGTCAATGTGAGGTAGTGGGAAGTTGTCCTTCGGGCATGCTTTGTTCAGGTCCGTGAAGTCAATGCAGAGTCTCCACGTCCCATTGTGTTTCTTCACCAGGACGGGGTTCGCGACCCACTGCGGACACAAAGCTTCCTTGATGAGCCTGTTGTCTAACAACTTCTCCACCTCAACTGTTAGAGCTGCGTACTTGTCTGGTCCATATTTCCTTCGCTTTTGGCGTACGGGTCTCCTCGTCGGGTCTATGTTAAGCCTGTGGCAAGCATGTTCCAATGGGATTCCCGTCATGTCTTCGTGGGACCAGGCGAACACATCCAGGTTGGTCATTAAGAACAGCTCCATCCTCGACCGGTATGGTTCAGGTAACTCAGAACCGATGAAAAGTTCCAAGTCCCTTTTCGGGTCCACCGGGAGTGCCGTCAACTCTTCCATAGGGGTGGCTTTTCTCTTTTGACTTTTCCATCTCGGGTCGCTGATGAACTCGTCCCACTCTTCTTGTGACATCTGCGCGGGCTCGTGGCCTATGCGCGGTTCGATATCATCGGGTTGGCTTTCAGCTTGGGTGGGCTCGTCAGCTGTGAGCACCTCCAGTGGTTTGTCAACTTGGGATGGTGTGGTGACTTGGGGAGTTGGGTCAACGTCCATTGGTGTTGGTTCTTGACCTCCCGCAGGTCCCCCACCTTGGGCCTCATCAGCTACCTCCATGGGAGTAGGCTGCTGCCCCTGCGCAGGTACCGACCCCTGCGCAGGTCTCAACACTTGGGTTTCTTCCAAGTCCTCCATTGGTGTCGGTTGTGTGTCTTGCACAGGTCCAGTGCCTTGGTTGATTTCTGGCAAATCGCCTACCTCCATCATCTCAGTTTCGACCGAGATGACATCTGGAATGTTTGGCTCGTCTGCAGGAATCTGTACGTCCTCTTCGAGGATGTGGACCTGTGTAACAGACTTCTTGACCCGGCCGTCTTTGATCTGGAGTAAACACTCTCGGACCTTTTTCTAGTCACCTTTTATAGTTCTGACACCTTTCGGGGTTGGGAATTTCAAACAGTAGTAGTAGGTCGAACACGCCACTTTGAATTCATTAATAAATGGGCGGCCAAGGAACCCGTTGTAGGAGCACTGCTGGTCGACAACAAGGAAATCTATGAGCCTAGTCAGTCTCCTTTCGGGATCCTCAGCCAATACAAGCTGGACGCTCAACCTAACACTACCTAGGGGACGGTTACAGCCTCTCCGAACCCCACTATCCTAGCATTGCTAGGTTCCAGATACGACTCAAAATCACCTAAGGCATCCAAGGTGGATTTGAAGAGAATGTTGGTGAATGCGCCGGTGTCCACAAGTATCCTGTGAACTCGGACGTTCATGATGTTGGCGGTTATCACCAATGAGTCGTTGTGGGGCATCAGTACCCCTTCCAGGTCCGCCGAGGAAAATGTCAGCCCGTCAGTAAGCCGCGAGACGGTCTTGGGGCCGGAGCTACCCTCCTGGACTTGGTTTATGGCCCGGATTTTGCCCTTCCTCTTTCTCCTGGATATGGAGGATCTCCCGTCCTGGAGACCTCCTGCAGCTCCGATCTCCTCCTCGAGAACCAAGAGTTCCCGGGTGGGCTCCATGTTTTGCTGAGGTTGGGGAGGTGCTCTCCGTCTGTTGTGGGGACCAGGTTGGTCTGCTTCCTCTTCCTCATCATCGGAGGTAGCCCTCCTCTCGAACCTCGGTCTCTTAGCTGGGGCCTTCTTCACGAACTCGGTCAATTTCCCCTCCTCGTAAAATTTCCAGAGTTGCTTTAGGAGGTCTCGGCACTCGTTGGTGAAGTGGCCGATGGCCTGATGGTAGGCACAGAATTTATTGGGGTTGAGCTTCGTGCGGTCCTGGCGGATCCGCCTTGGCTGCTCCAGCATGGCCTTGCCTTTGACGGCAGTGAAGACGTGGTCAACGGAGACAGTGAGGACCTGATTAGGCTTTTCTTTGAGCTCGTCTCCCTCGCCAAAGGCCTTTTCTTTTGTAGGTGCCCCCGGACTTCTTCCCGTAGGGCTTCCTTTCCTCGTGGGCACCAACTTCTTTCAGTAGTGCCTCCTGCATAGCCACAAACACCCCCGCCTTGTGGCGGAATTCGCTGTAAGTGTTGGGACATGCGAGGTGCATCTCCTTCCAGAGGTCGGTGCCCCTCCTGAGTCCGGCCATCGCTGCGACGACCTTGGTATCCTCGCTTACTGGCTCGCCTTCCAGCAGAATTTTGTCGAACCTTTCCAGGTACTGTTGGTCGGTCTCGCTCTCGCTTTGGTGGATGTTGGCGAGTCGGTGCTTCTGGGTAAGGTAGGATCCGAACCCAGAGAAATGGGCCAGGAACTCCCGCGAGAGTTGGCCAAATGAGCAGATTGACCCCGGGGCGAGTGAAGAGAACCATCGGTGAGCTCGATCCCCTAGGGTCAGCGGGAAGTTTCGGCACTGGGTGGAGTCGGTGGCGCCGACCGAAATCATGAAGTCCGCGTACTTGGCCAGGTGGACTTTCGGGTCCGACTCGCCTTCGTATGCAGACATCACCGGGAATTGAATTTTCTTCTGGACCGGTGCGCGGAGGATGGCTGGTGCCAATGGAGAGATGGGGAGAGTCGTGGCGTCAGGTCCGCCAGACTTGGCTGCTACTTGTGCTTGTAGCATTTCAACGACCTTTTTCAGTGAGGCCAGCTCGTCATCTCAGGTCACCTCCGGCGGAGGGTGCTCAAAGGTCGTGTGTCTCGCGGACGCACGTCCCCGAGGTGCCTCACTCTGGGGTGACCTCTCAGTGGCGGGCTGGAATTGGCGTCCGCCGTGGGGGCCTAGTCGGTCAGTGGCGGGCCTCCTCAGCCTTTCGTGGGCTGATCTGCGTGGCTGTTGGTCGGAGTCCCCATGGGACGCAGCTGGGGCCACCGTCTGCTCGTTCTCCCCGTACCTCGGGCCTAGAAGGCCTTGGAGGACCTCTCTCATTTGAGATTGGTGGGTGCCAGACGCCCCGGTGTAGGCCGACTCCCTTCCAGTGTAAGGAGCGGGACCCTCCTCCACCATTTTGGCCTTGTCGGTCCTCTCCCTGCGCTGGCGAGCTTGTGTCGAGCTCGCCTCCTGTTCGGTGGGGAGTATGTTGTAGTCTCCCCGAGTCTGGGTGCCCTGAGTGGGCCTGGTCTGCTCCCGGGCTTCAGCAGCTGGGACTCGCCTGGGTACCAGGGCGAGTTCGTCCTGTTGTCACTGTTGCAACCTCTGTAGGGTCGCAATGGTGCGTTGGAGCTCGTCAGGATTGCTGACCAGGTCCCTCAGAGCGGGGGCCAAGTCTTCCTGGGTCACCGCAACTCGCGGAGGTTGCGGAGCTGCGGTGCTCTTCTGGGGAGGTGGCTGTGATGTCTCCACCACCTGGCGTGAGGTCTCCACCTCGGCCTGGTTTTGATCACCCCCTTTAGACCTTCCCGCAGCTGCGGAGGCCTGTCCCTTGGCGGCTCGAGTGTTAGCCATTTTTGGGTTTCGGAGGAGGTAGCTTGCTGAAGATCGCCGAGGTGGAGGGAGGTCACCGGGGTGATGGAGGTCGCCGGAGTGGCGGTCGTCCAGCTTAGGTGGAGCTGTGTAATTTTTCGTCTGGCCTCGCGTGTGATGAATTATCCGAAATTTGGTTTATTCGTGTGCACGCGCGCGTTTGAAAACTTGTTCCGGGCAGATTTCGCGAAATCCGAAAACTCGGGTTTTTGTCCGGAAATCTGGGTTCTTCGTTCAAGGGATGAAGAAGTATGTGTATCTTCAAGTGTTCTTGAGTTTTATCAAGAACATCTTCGAATCTTCAAATCTTCAAGCAAACTCTAACGTTTCGTTCTTGAAATTTTTTATTTTATTTTCAGGTTCGAAGACCACCCTCCTTCTAGCGCCAAATTATTGATAGAATTTACTGATTGTGTTCGTTTATGTGGCTTTACGACGGATTAATTCTACCAAACAATAATCTTATGATTTTATGTTCTTAAGGAGGGAGAGTAGAGAATTTAGAGAGAGAAATATTGCAATGAAGATTGTATTGATTGTGTAAAAAAAAATGAGAGAGTCCCTGAATAGTACAAGAGAGGTCTTTTTTATAGGTGTGCGAATGTGAGACGGCACCTTACGAGCCTATATGACTTCCGGTGTTGATGAGGGTTCCTTACCCTCGTCTTGATCTCTCACACTGTTTCCCCTATCACGCCTCGTCCTACTACTATGCCTTAGACTAGATGAACCTCATTAAAAACCTCGTCGTAAACCACCATTGTGGATAAACCGGACGGAGGGGAAAAAGAGTGCGCCACCGGGGTTCTGCTGACAAAGGGCGACCTCCCGAGCCTTGACCAGATTCCAGAATATCGCACAGTGATGTACCATAGTCGGGCGAGCTCTGGTCCTTCCCCAGCTCGGATGGGCTCTGGAGACCTGGCAAGCCTTAGGGATTATTTCTGAAACCGACGTATTAGTTCGCCATGTCAACAGCATGTTACTATAAGGGAAATATATGTTACTTTTCAGACTAAATAGTATTATTTTATGTATATTTATTTGTATAAAATATATATATTTTCATAGAATATAAGAGAAATGTGTATTTATATAAAAAAAATTATTTTTTCTTAAATATTTATTTATATTTATAGAAATAATTTTTTTTTCATATAATAACACATATAAAATAGTAAAAAATATGAATCAATACATCTAAATATAAAGGAATGATGATTAAATTAAAAACATATATTTATTCTTATAAAAATACATTTTGTCTTACAGTAACACGCATTTGCCCATATAGTATCACACATTTACCCATATAGTAACACAAACTGGAGAGCAAATATGTGTTACTATTAGAACAAATATGTGTTACTATCTTATAAAATGTTGTTATTTTATATATATTAATTTATTTTTATAGAATAAATAATTTTCACATAATTCAAGAGCAAAATACGTGTTATTATAAGAACAAATATTATTATTCACGAATATTTATTTATTTTTATAGAAACAATTATTTTTTTCATATAATAACATATGTATTACATGAAATATTATAACTAAACTTAAAGGGGTGATTAATAAATTAAGAAATACATATTTATTCTCATAAAAATATATTTTGTCCATATAGTAACACACATTTGCCCATATAGTAACACAAACTGGGAGACAAATGTGTGTTACTATTAGAGCAAATGTGTGTTACTATTTTATAAAATGTTGTTATTTTACATATATTCATTTATTTTTGTAGAATAAATAATTTTTCACATAATGCAATAGAAAAATGTGTGTTACTATAAGAACAAACATTGATTATTCAAATATACTTATTTATTTTTATATAAATAATTTATTTTTCATATAATAGCATGTGTATTACATGAAACAATATACTAAGATTTAAAGGAATGATGGATAAATTAAGAAAAACGTATTTATTCTCATAAAAATATATTTTATCTTTATAGTAACACACATTTGCCCATATAGTAACACAAATTGGAAGACAAATATGTGTTACTATTAGAGCAAATGTATGTTACTATAAAATTAAATGTGTGTTACTATATATATAAATATTTATTTGTAATATAATATTACTTGAATATTTTTTAATTAACACAATAATTTTAAAAAAGTAAAAAATTAAAATAAACTTTAAAAAAAAATGATTGCCAGGCGTAGGGTGGGGAAATTATAAAATTAGTATGCATGCATGGTGTACTGTGTTTGTTTAAGCCGTTTGGCTTGGGTGAGGAAAGGAAATTATCAAATGAGTATCTATGGTATATTCGTTTAGGCTATTAGCTCAATCAGGCAAGGCGCGCGTGGTTGTTTTCTCTATTATTTTCTATATTTAAAATTTTTTACGGTAGAAATTTTTATGCAAGTGTTCCTTTATTTTAATTGTAAAAAAATTATGTTAATTAATAATTGAATAATTAAATTTGGAAAAAAATTAATGAATATGATAATATATTGTGAAAGTAAAATAAATATGTTAATTAAATTTATTGACCCAATATTTTGATAAGTCACTAAAGCAAACTGTGAATTGGGTCAATAATTGCTAACTATGACATCAGAGTTGCCGTATAATATTATATATTATTAGTTGTAAATTAAGCACAATCATTTTTTCTGATAAAGTAGGGTATTAGCAAATGAAAATTCATAGTTCAAATTTAAACTTTGAACTTGTCTACGGTTCAAATTTAAAATTTGGATTTATCACATATATTTTGATAAATGATAATCTTTTCATGAGGCAATCAGTGCAAAATTCTTAATTATTTTTTATTTTTTAAATTAAATTTGTTTTTTTATATCATCAGAAGTTACGATTAACAAACTAATAAAATTGATAATTTTTTTATTAAATAATATAAAAGAAAGTTGTATTTGTTATTTTATAAAAAAATATAATATATATTTATTAAAAAATTATGCATATTTACAAAAATTAATAAAGTACACCTTGTTTATTTAAGGTTAAACTCATTTATACCTTTCCTTTTAACGTGTGATCTCATATTATAAAAATAGCTATGCACCAAATAAAATTAGCACATCATCTTATAATAAATATGTTTATGTAAAATAAATAAGGCTTAATTGTAAAATAAATCACCACATTTTTACGAATTGCAATTTAATCTAAACTTTTGAATTTTGACAAAATAAATTATTACCTTTCATATGTTTTGCAATTTAAACTTCAGGCAACTTGCCTTCTTACCCAAAAGATGATGTCGACAAATAAATGCGCATTCATCATCCCAATAAACATCCACATCATTAAAATCTAAATATAGAAATAAAATTATTAATATTATAAATATAAAAATAAATAAATAAACACATATAATTATAACAAAAATAGTCATATTTTTTAAAATTAAAAAATTTGAATGTTTTTCAAAAATAAATAAAAAATAAAAAGCTAATTGTCTTAAAAATAAATAAATATATAATTATATTAAAATACATAATTAAATTATATTAACAATATAAAAATAAAAATATTTTTCAAAAAATTAAAATAAAATATTCATAGAACAATAAAAATATTCAAATTAATTTACAATAACTATAAATTTAAATATTCTAATTTTAAGGAAAAATATACACATACATAATCTTAACTTTTAAATATATTTTTGGAACCAATTTATTTTGGGTGAGCTTTTATAATTTTAAGAAATATATATAATTTATAAATTTAGAAAATATAAAATTATGTATATCAATATTTATTCATAAAAATTAAGAATTGATTTATGTAAATTATTTAATTTTTATTATAACTAAATATATTTTTTATTTTTTAGAGAATATATATAATTTTGGATTTATTTTAATATTTAATATTTTAAAATTTTTATATTTTAAGTTAAAATAAAATAATATATTATTATTTAAAAATTATAGTGAATATGTATTTATAATTTTTTACAGTATTTATTTAATTACTTGTGTATTTTAAAAAAATTATATATAATTTTGCAAAAATAAATATAAAAATTATAAAAGCTCATGCGAAATTCATAATTCTAAAAATATATTTAAAAATTAAGATTATATATGTGTAGAATTGTAGATATTTTCTTAAAAATAAAATATTTAAATTTAGAGTTATTGTAACTAAATTTGAATATTTTTATTATACTTTAAAAATTTATGTTAATTTTTTTAAAAATATTTTTTATTTTATATTGTTGTTAATACATATATATATATATATAATTTACTTATGTGTTTAAATATAATAAAATATTTATAAATTTTTTAGATAATATAACTTTTAATTTATTATTTTTTTAATTTTAATTTATTTCTGAAACACATTCAAACTTTAATATTTAGAAAAGATGACTAATTTTTTTAAAAATTATGTGTATTTTTAATTATTTTTATATTTATAATATTAATAATCTTATTTATATTATTAGATATTTAATAATGTGGATGCTTATTGTGAATCTGGGACGATAAATGTGCATTTATTTATCTACATCATTTTTTGAATAAGAAAAAAATTGCCCAAAATTTAAATTATAAAAAATATGAAAGATGATAATTTATTTAATTAAAATTAAAAAATGTAATTAAATTACAATTTGTGAAATGTGTTAGTTTTATTTGGCAATTAAGCCAATAAATAAATGAGAAAGTTGGGCCAAGATTTCATTAATGGCCCATAAGATTGTACCATCTGTTATACTCTGGTCTTGTTCCCTTCCTCAGTCATTAGTCATTACCACGGATTTTCAGCTGCCAGGCATCGCTGCCTCCTCCACCTCAACCGACGCCTCCTCCCACGCCGGCGCCGCCCACGCATGTGCGCTACATCAGACACAGTCGCAGCCTCGCTGCCACACGCGACGCACCCCCTGCCGTCCACGGCCACGCCACGCTGTCAACTGAAGGTATGATTGAATCTGATTATATATTATTAGGGTTTCAAAATTATTTTTTGCAAGTGTGGGCTCAACATTTTTGCAAACGGTTTGCGATTTTGTGACTAAAAAATTAGGCGTCTCTGTGAATGTACAAAAAAAATAACAAAAAAATTCGGATACGATGGTTTAAAGTTGAATATTCACTCGCTACGGTAGAAAGTGCAAGTCAAGATTTTACTGTTGAGCGAGTGACTGTTCACTCGCCAGCAAAATCATCGACCAATTGTATAATTACTGCTGCTTTTATATATTTATTAGAGATCGAAGATTGTTATTAGAGACCGAAGATTGTTAACATATAACGAAAATGGCACACCAAATAAAATATATATATATATCATTAAAGAAAAATCATCTCTTTTTATTCTTAAAAGGTCTTTAACATTGAATAACTTTTCAGTATTAAGAAAGTAATTAGGATACTTTCGAAATGATACATTTTAGTTACACGTGCATAAATACCAAACCATTATTTGAACATTTGTCCAAAAGGTTGGTCTTACTCAAGTAAATATATTTTTTGGGCAAATGGATATTTGGTTAAAAAAAGTAACTATATTTACAAATTGGTTCACAATATTTACACAAAGTATACTTTTTTCCTGCACAAAAGGATTTTTTTTTTATTTAACTAATTTGTAAATAATGTCAATTTTGTGAACAATTTTATAATTTTTACTATATTTATTTTATATGAAATTTAAGTAACTAAAACTTTTTAAAAACTTTTTATATATTTAAAATTACATTAAATGTTTAATTTTCATGTTTCAAAAATCATTTAACCCTGTTAAATTATAAAGAGGCCCTATTACTATCTTAAATTACATTATCTATTTTATTCCAAATGTATTATAAGAAATTTTAGATGGAGATAAAGCAAATTAAAAATAAAAAATTTGAGGGAAAATTCCCAAATACGATGGGAAATTGAAAGCTCTATACGAAGGAAGTCAAGTTTTGTGATTTCTGCCTCTTTATAATGATCTGCATGTAGATTCAATGTAATGATATGTTTTTTTGAAATTATATAGAAACCCAATAGTCGATTTGCACAATCTGCGCCCTACATCGACAAGTACCAGACAAGTAATTTTCTTCTTCATTCTTGCATATGATTGATTCGTTGGCTCTATGTTGATTTTATTTCATTCCAGTATATACTGATTAAGGCAGCACAACGTAGGGTTAGATTGTTGCTGCAAACTGCAATTAGAGTTTATTCTTATGATGGATTACCGAGATAGCTGTTTCTTGGCTGACATGGGATTCTTAAACGTCGTGATTTTGATGATAATTGGTACTTGTACCTTGATTTCAATCCGCATTATATACATTATACGTTGGAGCGGCAAGCCCCTACAGAGAAGACTGCTTGGACCTCTCAGTGCCCTGATAATTCTAGGTTCAGGTAGTAATTTCTTTCTTTACTGGTATCCTACATTTGTGGACAGAGTTGGAGCTAATAAATTGAAATCTGGAGGCTTGTATTTCCATAAGTGGCTGGCATTAACTCTGCCGATTCTTGCTTTTGATTGAGTCATTTGATCCTAATTTAGGTGGTCACACAGCCGAGATGCTAAATCTACTAGCTGTAATGCAGATGGACAGATTTAATCCAAGATACTATATTACTGCTGCCACTGATAATATGAGCCTTCAGAAGGCTCGTGTACTCGAGGATTCCTTAATGGAAAAGGTAAAATATCATTTGTTACTGTATTAATTTTACAATTATGGGGGTTGTACGAATCCTTCTGAGTTCAATATAGGAAATTTTAAGTTTTATCTCAAATACGAGTCTGACATAAAGATTTGGGAACCTAATTTTAATTTAAAGAATTCCACTTTGTTTCTTATCCTCATATCTTTTGGGTAGAATTGTGTAGGTTTTTTGTAAAGATACCAAATATGGACTTGAACAACTATTCTGCACACGGAAAATGAAAATTGAAATTGGGGTGATAAAGGAATATGTGAATAGAATAAGGCAGCTGCAACATGGTGACTGATTATTAAACTCTCTCCTTTTATTTTCTCCTGATTTTCATGAATGAAATGCTCTCTAAGGTGGAATTTTATTGTGTTAGGCAGAGGTTGAGTTGGTAGGAGCTTCTCATTTTATGCAAATTTATCGAAGTCGCGAGGTTGGTCAGTCGTACATAACTTCAGTTGGCACAACTTTAATTGCTTTAACCCATGCTTTGTGGTTAATGGTCAAGATCAGACCTCAAGTGGTATTGTGATTTAGTATTTCACTGAACTATACAACTTTGATTTTATTTTTTTCTTTATTCCATTTTTTGATTCAATACTTTCACCATGCAGATTTTGTGCAATGGGCCTGGAACTTGTATACCACTTTGTGCAATTGCATTCTTTTTCAAGGTCTGCCCAACTTTTCAGACAAATTTTTTACACGCTCTTAGTATCCAGTAGTTGATGCTTTGATGCATTATAAGAAAAAAATATAGAAAGATTGGCAATAGAATTATTGATCAAGTCGTGATACAACTTACAGGTTTTCGGGATCAGGTGGATATCCATTTTCTATGTTGAGAGCATTGCTAGAGTTAAAAGGCTATCTTTGAGCGGGTTGCTTCTTTATAAACTACGGATGGCTGATCAAATATTTGTGCAATGGCCTCAACTAAAGAGCAAATACCCTCGAGCTAATTATGTTGGTCGTCTTATGTAATAATTCAATTTCTGCTCACACAGTAAGGTACTTTCAGTGTACTAATAGTGCTCTATAATCTACTATTGTTCTTGTTGCTATGATCTATTTGTTCCTCTTATTTTGGTTGGGATTAGAATAATTAATTACTTTTACGAATTTGTTACTTGTTTTCAGTTGCCCCCATGTCAATTTAACTTTGAAGGCTTTTAGTTGAGGCGTGATAAATAGACTGATATTGGACTCTTCAAGTTGCACATTGGTTGCAAGTGGAGCTATCATTGTTCTCAAATCTGATTTTGAATGTCCATATCTTTTGGATCGTGGTCTCTTATTGTATTCTAGGGCATTATATTCTGTTAACAAGGTGGGATCTAGGTTCTGCTAATTTTATCCGCTAGTGGATGACAAGATATGTTGTTTTGAACATGATATTTGGATAATTTAGTGAGCGCCTGATATGAAAATTCTTCAATAGTAATGGGAATAAATATATATATATATATGTAGTAATTATAGTAGGTAGTGAGAACAAATGAGATACACAACATTGTTTTCCTCTTAAATAAGGTAATCACCACCCCATTTGATTACCATCTTCTCATCCTATAATCATTCTCCTCAATCAATTCCTCAGACCACAACCAACATTTTTTTTTGTCAATTTTTTTTCAAAATTGGAGCACAACACCAATAATGTAACCATCATGAATACAAAAACTCATTCAACATATGTAAGGGTAAAGAAGGACAATGAAATTTTATTCTCATTATCATTGAAGAATTTAAAATAAATATCCACTCAGTTGTTACGATTCTTGCAGGGTCCTGTTGGGGGCAAAATCTTGATAGTGTTCAAGCAATTTAAGTTGCATATTTCATTTGAAGCTATCTAAACTAAATCTTGTGAAGCAACTGTACTGGAATTATATATAATACTCTAGTGGTATTGGTGTCTCCCTCCAAAACCAACACTAAATTCTTAGCAGATTGACTGAAGATAAAAACATATAAAGTACTATGAAGTTAGTATTGTACATACTCTTGAACGGATCTGGATCCCCTCCTGTACAGGAGGGTCCTGTAAAGAGGGGGAATGTTGGATCACACACACCCGCACCCATCCCTCTTGAACTCCAGTCTCCATAACAGTCTGATCAAAGGTAATGCTATGCATTAGATACCTACAACCACCACTCGATACCATCGAAAGTCTATTTTACGAAAGGATGAACTAGATTTAACATTCACCACAATACCATGACCTACTCTAAACAATTCTTGATTGAAGGGAGATAGTGATTATTTGTTTCTACAACAGCCAAACTGATATCAACTTTCCAATAAAAAAGAAATGGTTGATGGATTTTAAGAGTCGTCTGCTCTTTATGAGCATTAGAAGGATAACGACAAAATGGCAAAATGATTTCCTTTTTCCTCTTCATTGAGTAATCCTTACTAAGGGTGTAAATGATATTTGGCGGCCGTGGCCGAGTGTTGCCAAACACTTAGACTGTCTAGATGCTAATTTTTTTTTTCATTTCTTTTTTAAATTTTTTCTATCTATGTCAAAAAAAAATTATTATTATATTAACTAAGATGCTTATTTTAGGATATATTATAGATTTCAAACATAATTAATAATCAAATATAACCACAAAATGTCAAATTATTACAATAGATGTGTCCAACTTTCAAATTAAATGCAAAAATAATAAAATACATAATACAAATAAATTAACATCAAGCTAAGTGGTCCAATTAAGTAAAATTTCAAAAGACAAAGGTTGTTTATATATTCTACACTTGACCTTTATGGTCAGACTCAACACCAACATTTATATTTTTTCTCATTGTATGAGAATTATCCTCATCAACTTCTCTAAGTTGGGAACTTTTTCGAAAAATATTTATGGATTTATATTATTTAATATATATATATATATATAAATCATCTAGGCAGAGTCGGATATGTTTTCGAGAACATCTTTTGACTTAAAATATATAAAAACCTTCTACTGTCTAGGCAATGTCTAAACCATCTAAGCGCCGCCAAATATCGTCTCCGTCAATTTTTATTGATTTGAATTAGTCGTCGGCAGTTGAGTTCCGCCAAGGGCCTAGATGGCCTTGACGACCGCTATTTGCATTACTGTTAATACCTAATTGCTAAAAAATAGATAATGCGGTGTGCAATTGTGTGTTTTGAAAAAAATAATTAGACCCATTTTCAACCCGATATATAGACTCGCAAATTTTATCTAATTGGACCAATAAAAATTGAGTCTAAATCTCAAGTGAATTCTATGCGCTTGAGTGCACATAAATTTAGTATCATTGCTGCCCTGCCTCGACCTGGCCGGCCAGGTTTGACCCATTTATATTATTAAAATTTTAATATATGAAATATTTATGAATTAATATATTAGTATTTATTTGTACGCAAATTCTAGTGTATACCCAAGTGCATACTATGCACTTGGATTTTAATTTTAATTTTGACTTTAATTTTGAATTTCCATGAATTTTAATTTCAACTAGTATATCACACGTGCATCTGCACGGTCTTTAAATATAAAATATATATAATATTCATTTTTCTTATTGTTATTTTTACATAAAAATGTATATTCTTTTGTTGTTGAATAAAGTGTAAAAAATATTACATGCATATTTGTGCACAATTCTTACATGCACTTTTTGTGCACGATTCGTACATGCACATTTTGTGTACGATCCATACATGAATATTTTTTGCACAATTCGTACATGCACATTTTTTAAATGATCAATAAGAAAATTTAGAAAATTAATAGCTTGGTTTGACAAAGATTTAAAATCTACAATCCATAAATTATAATCAATTGCAACTATACTTTTTTTCAACAATAGCAGAAACCTCTAAATATCTTCTATATAAGAAAATAATAAAAAGTAGCAGAACTCCAAAATTCAAATTGTTAGGGAATTGTACTAAATAATGTGTCTCGTCGAGGTGAGTAAAAGTTTGTCATGCTGACGTGCATACATAAATTTTAGAAATTCAAACCTCAAGTATTGGGATTTTAAGAATTTGATACAATTTTGGACAATTTTTCCTAGGTTATTTGACTATTTTTTTCAAGTTTTTTGTGAATCTGACATTGAATACTACAAACACATAAAGTGTTTTCCCCTTCTAATGCCAAAAAATATTTTTAAATAAAAAGTATGTTTTATTATATATATGCATATGATATATGATGTGAAAATTTAAAAATAAAATGAAAAGATAATTACATGTGTTTACGCTAGTGTGGTAAACTTTCACGTGCTTCGATGAGCCATGTCATTAGTTGCCGGCTGTAAATAAAAGAACATGTATCGAATTGAAATTTCGTAAAATGATGGATTTTTTAATAATAATCGTGAAGACCAAAATTAAATAGAAAGTTGAGTACAAGGTGGTGCATTTTTCACATAATTAACCCAATTTTCTTTAATTACACAACTATATTCCACGCCTTCATTGCAAATATAATTTAACCATTTGTTGTTAATCAATTTTAAAAAAATATATATTTGTAGGGATATAATTTTCATAATTATTTATATACTTAAATTATTTATATTTAATTTTTAAGTGGATAATAATAAAATAAAGACAATAACTTAGAAAAAAAATTATTATTTATATTTTTTATTGTCTTTGATCATTTTGAAATTTTATTCATAATTTAAATTTTAAAAAAAAACTATAATTATAATATAAATGTAGTCTCATTATTTTAATTGTAAAGAAATTATGTTAATTAATAATTGAATAATTAAATTTGGAAAAACTTTAATGAATATGATAATATATTGTGAAAGTAAAATAAATATGTTAATTAAATTTATTGACCCAATATTTTAATAGGTTACTAAAGCGAACTATGAATTGGATCAATAATTTCTAACTATGACATCAGAGTTACCTTATAATATTATAGTTTATTAGTTGTATATTAAAATTAAGCACACTCATTTTTTCTGAAAAAATAGGGTATTAGCTAATGGAAGTTTATAATTCAAATTTAAATTTTGAACTTGTTTACGATTCAAATTTAAAATTTAAATTTATCACATATATTTTGATAAATGGTAATCTTTTCATGAGGCAATCAGTGCAAAATTCTTAATTACTTTTTATTTTTTAAATTAAATTTGATTTTTTTTATTCCGATTAACAAACTAATAAAATTGATAAATTTTTTATTAAATAATATAAAAGAAAGTTGTATTTGTTATTTTACAAAAAAATATAATGAGTAAGTCTCCTGTGCACCAGTTACACGGTGCAACTCTAGTTCAATTTTAAAAAGTTAAATAGTTTATTACTGAAAAGTGTATCTTTCATAGTTTAATTTTTCAGTAATAAATTGTTTAACTTTTCAGTTATAAACTGTTTAACTTTTTAAAAATGAACTTGAGTTGCACCGTGTAACTGGTGCATACAAGATTAATCCAAATATAATATATATTTACTAAAAAATTAATAAAATACACCTTGTTTATTCAAAGTCAAACTCATTTATACCTTTCCTTTTAAGGTGTGATCTCATATTATAAAAATAGCTATGCACCAAAATAAGATTAGCACCATTTTTCATTTCCAATAACCACATATGTTCCAGAAGCATACTTTCCCTATCCACACCTTCCGACAAGACGAGTGATACACTATGAACCCAAAAGCAGCAATAAGATAAAAGGATAGGTCCAAAATCCAAACTTTTAGAAGAATTCTTCATTAGTCCATCCCCTTCCCCACCCAGAAAAACGAAATAGAAACAAACTCGCTAACAAACCAAAAGGTGTACTACATGCGCAATCTTCAACTTAAAGACCTCTGTTGAGTTGTCTCAGGGTTTGCATTTTTTTTTTGAAGTGATCTCATGGTTTTGGCAACAGTTCAAGGTTGAGTCCCCTTCAAAGTAAACAAGACAAATAGAACTACATGAAAATATACCTCGGAGCCTGTCCCTGGGAATCTCTTACTGTAGCACCTCTTGTAAAGGGATCTGGCTTCATTTATATTGCCCATGCGATACAAGCTTGCCAAGCTTCCAGCATAGATCCACTGGAAATAAACATCAAAAGAAATAACATTATTCTATATTATAAGAACATACATCCCTGAACCCAACCAAAACTGGGAAGAGGGGTGTGTTACCAAATTTTAAGCAAACTCTCCCAGACCCCACGAGCTGCTGTCAGATCTTTTCTAAATTTGAACTCTAATCGAGCCCAGTAATTATGCATCCCAAGTAAACTGTCTGTGTTGTTGAGGTGCGAGGACAAATAATCGGATGCACGCTGAGACCCAAAAGGAAAAGTTACGGATATATACTGAAAACAAAGTGTTACAGTGTTCCTAATTACCAGAATAATACTCAACTCAAGGACAAAACAGCACCACACAATCTTAAAGAATCTGGCTAAATAGAAACCAAAAATACAGACAGGGCAATAGTTTGCACACGCACGTAAACAACTGCAAAATTCTAAGCAATACGAAGGCTCGCGGGTTTGGCACACAATGCTTTGAGCATAGCTGTCAAGACTGATAGGTAAAACCACTAAAGTAACTAACTGCACTTGCTGTGTAGATGAAGATTAGATGCATATAAGTTCCTGATAGATGCCAAGATCATCATAGGTTCTAGATAATTTAAGATACTCTCTTGGTCCCCAGTGCAGAGAAAATAAAAGTAATAACAATGCTGATTGATGCTATCACAAAAGTAAGATCTTTGTAATGTAGTAAATTAGTAATCAAGGGTTAATGTGGCAAAGCACTAATTATCAGCCAACAGTGTTTAATGCTCTAAAGCAATAATTCGAATATAATTAAGCACCAATTCTAATTTGTGAACCCTTTTAACTGAGAAAATCGATGATGATTATAAGGGGCAGTTCACAAAAGCATATGCCTCGCCCTATGAACCCAAAGTCTTGTTTTTTTCTTTTTCCCAAGAATTGCCTCAATGAAAGCATTGCTTCTTGATAAGTTGTCAAGAGTTCAAGTCTCTATAGGTATGGGTAAAAAGAAACCAGCATTTGGCAAATGTAACAACTGAATGATAACGTGTTGTACAGAAAGGTGACGCTGCCCATTAAATAGAAGTCACATGGCCTCCTTCTACTGCATCACCTCAATAAGAGCATAATTATCCTCGAGAAGTTGTGAGGACTCCAGTGGTCAGGAGGATCATTGCCAATCCACTTCAAGGCTTTAGAAACTAAGACCTAACTTTCAGATTGTTGCATCAACCAGCTAAAACACCAAAAAATGCAACAAACTGAAAACAAAACTTATGTTTCACCAAATAATTAACTCCACAAGTGCCAAAGAAACAGGAAAATAAAATTGTAGAAGATTTGAAAATGACAACATGAAACAAACGGAAGTGGTAGGTACTAACACAAAAAAGTTCATATATATTCAGTGCTAAAACCTGAAAAATGTCCTTTAAAACTGCATAATCCATTCCATCCTCCACAGCCATTGCAGACAATCTCCGCCTTAACCCATCTACTCTAGTGAGAAATATATTTAAATACTGAAACAGAAAATGTGGGATGAGTCAGAAGTTTACGAAGAAAAGAAATGGGCAAACAGAAATTTCTATCAAAAAAAATATTGAAACAGAAAATGGGGCCGAGTTTACAAAGAAAAGAAATGGGAAAACAAGTTTCAACTTCGTTTGAAACTACAGCCTTAAAGAATTGCATGCATGAAGCTAAAAGTGCATTTCAATATCTTCCCCTTTCCGAAATCTATAAAAGTGGTTCATAGGTGTCACAGGATAAAAATGTAATTAACAGTCATTAATGGCATGAAGATGTACTGTTCAGTGTTCACCCTTGTACCTCATCAAAGCTTGAAAAAGTGCATAGCAGCGATTTCTCAAATACCTGAAATAATTAAGAAATGGGATATTTATGGATAGAAAAAAAAAGATGCATCCTTAAAATAAAAATATAAGTTATGTAAGGAAGGAATCAGTATCACGTCATGTGTAGCAGAAAAAGTCTTGCCTACTGCCTAGTGTTTTGGTACTCATCATGAATGCAACAGAATGTAGCTCATTAAATCAAATAATACAAGAGTGTAAAAAGCTCATTTAAATGTCCTCAGTTAACTCAAAAATGATAAGGAGCATTTAACAAAGAAATAACCAAAACAAAAGAAGGTTCAGCTGAGAAGTGGGAAGTTGGGGTTGGGAGCTTTTGAAGTAAAATATTTCCTTGCTATGTGTTTTCTTTTCTTAAATCAGGGACTTAAACTCAGCCACACCTGACCTCAATTGTGTGGATTAGAAACTAACAACAATATGAGTTAGTAGTTACAGAGAAAACAAAAGTTTGAACGGCAATCAGATAGTTCTACCACAACACAACATAATTATTGATATAACTCTTAGAAAGTTCATCTTTACATCCCCCACCTCCCAAAAAAAAAAAAAGTAACCATTACACATTCACTTGGTTTTATTTTTCAATCAACCAATCATTAATTGAGAAATAGCGTAAAAAAAATTGTAACTCAGTGACTACATCACATTTTACTTAGTTCTATTTTAATCAACCAATCATTAATTAAGAAAAAGCATAAGAAAAATTGTAACTCAGTGACTACTTCCAGTAAAACAGGTTCACTTTATTATTGTGACTAAAATTTCAACCCCTAGTTTCAGAGCCCCACATTGTTGTTCCAATCCAAACTTTTAAAACAAATCCATCTCTTTCTTCATGGCATAACTTTCAAAACCTTTGCATCTCCAAAAAATTTTGAGGTTCTGTGCAGCAGAAGCACCAGACAGAGTTTTGAGTACTCCAGTAAACCTGGAATCATACTGTGACTTGGAGCTATGGAATTAGAACTTTATTTCTGCTTTTTACATTACACCATCCATTAGGAAGTGAATTGTGAAAGTAAGGTCATAAGACAAAAAAAAAAGTGCACAAGGGTATATTTCTACATGTATATAGCAGATATTCCCAATTGAGTTAGAGAAACGTAACCAGTTCACTGTCAACAGGAAAAAGATGCAAATCAAGTGTAAAAATAAGCATGAATCTTTTAACCAGCACTTTTGCTTTGTTGAGTGAGAAAATTTTAGTACTCCAATGAAAGTAACACAGCTCTTTAGATTACAACAATAACAGCACCGTATTTGAAACAATGCAACAGATATGCGATTACCAATATTGTACATTAAACAAAAAGTTTAAGACAAGGACAACCGAAAGAAACCTCAGATATGCAATTACCAATATTGTACATTAAACAATAAGTTTAAGACAAGGACAACCGAAAGAAACATCAATCTATTGGACGTATCGAAGGAGGTATAGAGTAAAAATGCAAAAACATACATTTGATAATTCTTCCTCAGGAGCACGACTTCGTTCCAGAGAGAGTAAGTAACGAACCCACAACTCTCCTACCCAGGGACAGTTCCTTGTTGCCCTGTGTAATAAGCATCCCTCACAATCCTGGCAGTCTGCAATGCAACAGTTATGAATGTGATTATGCAAACTCAAGACAACATAAATAAAGAGATAAAAGTACGACAAGACACATGATGAAGTAAAGAACCTTGAATGTTTTATCCAGATACTGTGTATATTCAAGCCACAGATCAGTTGATATAGGAAATTCTGCTATAGCCTGTTCATACAAAACCTGTATACGGGCTGGATCTCCAGATGAGTGCTCAAATTTCAAGTAGGTCTGCAAATGCACAAAAATTATTTATAACCTTTTACAGTAGTATGCTGCAAGTGGTAGTTTCTAGAAGTAAACATTTTTTAACTATATAATTAGGTGTTTGATATCATGTATCTTGTGGCAATGACGAGAGCTGGCAATTACATGATAAGAATCTAACAATGGAACAGGGTAATTGAAGGATCTTGATCATTTGTTCATACATTGCTCCTTTGCTCATCAACTATGGAGTAGGAAGATTGGAGAGCTGGGCTTACAATGGGTTATCCTCAGGCTGATGTGGACTTTTTTCAAGTCAAAATTTTGGGGTTTCTTTAAATAATAAATAAAGGTAAAAATTTTGTATAGGATTATAATCCCGGGAGTTTTTTAGTCCATTTGGCTCGAGAGGTACAAGAGATTGTTTCAGAATGTGATAATTTGGGAGTAGCATTTAATTTAAGCACATATTATGACTATCTTGTGGATTTAATTTCGCTTTTCTCTAGTAATAATAGTTACCTGATTTTTTTAGCTTGATTTTGTGTTTATGAATTTCAGGTTGTTTTGCAACTTTTTATGCAATAATACTTACCCAATTTTTTAGCTTGATTTTGTGTTTTTTATGAATTTGAGGTTGTTTTGCAACTTTTTAATGAAGTTTGAGACGGACCAAATATGAAGATACAAATAGATCTAGTTGAATACGAATACGCAGTCCAACATAGAAGTCACATTATTGAAATTTATATGGGGCTTAGAAAGTGCCTATTATCGTGCCTACGATCAAGCTTCAAAAATTCCACACGTTGATTCAATCCCCTAACTGGCTCGAAGGCTTTAAATTCATTTAAGTTATATGACCTATATAAAACCATGGTGTGGACTTATTGGAGAGGCAAGAAGAAGGAATGGCACACATATCTCATATCTTACTTGTTTGAGGAAATAGCTTGGGCGTTCATGGTGTTCTCTTTATTATTATTGTTTTTTAATCATGTTTAATGACTAATTTTTATTCTAGTTCGAGGATAAGTGGAACCTTGAATATGTTACTTAATTCTCTTTTGTTAGTCACGATTTCTATGTTTTTACTCGATTTCTTCGCCATTTGAATTTATGATGTGCATGTTTAATTAAATTAATTTATTTAGTTTGGCCATCCAAGTTTATTAGTTAATTGATTTTAGCTAAATTACTGTTATAATTTGTAATTGTTATAATTGTGTATTGAAGTAGCAAATAGGGCAGAACACCCTGGGATAGCAAAGTCTAGATTGGATGAATGATCTCCGCAGTGCTCAACCGGTTCTCATAGCCCTCGAGGCAGAAGATGGTCAACGTCGCCAGTAAGCTGCTCCATGCGTTGGGGGTTAGCTGCGTTATGGCGAGGTTTGTGTCCATCAGGAATTGCCCAATGATGGGGTGCAGGGGCAAGGTAAGTCCGGCCTCCAAGGTATGAATGTTGACGGCTGTGAGCCCGGCAGGAGGGAGGTCGACACGCTCTTTACCCTCGGGGGCGTACATGAAGATGTCCAAAGGAATGCGGTACATCTTTCGAATCTTCGGCAGGGCGAACTCGCTGATAATGCTCTCCACCTCGGTCGCCTTGAGGTCAGATTTGCCAGCAGCCTTGCGAAAAGCTCGCTGGGGTAGAGGGAAGCTCACCACGTGGGCTTCCACATACTCCCTCCATCCGAAATCATGGACAACGTCGGCAGAGACTTGGTACTCAAGAAGTTTAGGGAATGGAAAATCAATGAACCGGAGGTACTCATAAGTAACCTCCGTCCCCACATCGTCGTCATCCTCCTCGTCAACCTCGCGAGCCAGCTCGCTGGCTTGGTCGCCGGTCTCGGCGACCTCTTCCTGAGCCCCCGCGACCTCCGCCTCGTCCGGGGCAGCGGCCCTCCCGGTAGCCCGCTCGAATTGCTCCCAGAGCTCGCGGAGTTCGGAGTTTTTGTCGGAATTAGTAGCTTGCTCACTGGAGTCGGAGCGAACGTCGCCCAGGAGATCGCGACTGCTCGGGCGAGCTACAGAGCTCGCCCCGGAGCCCGATGAGATCATCACGGGGGTTGTTTGGGGGATTGGCCGATCGTCGGTCATGGGTCTCTTCCCCAAGTTACGGTTTGAGGCGGTCCGGCTCGATGAGTGTTCGGACATGGTGAATTGGTTATCGGGGGTGTTCGGTTTTTAAGTTCAAAAGCTCAAGGTCAGCCCGACAATCGCCGGAATACTCGGGTATGTGGCCGAAAATCCGAAAAGAAAGAAGGAGAGAAAAAAGAATTGGGTTTCTACCTTTGGGAACACTCGGAGACGCGTCGGAAGCAAGGAAACAATTGCCGGAAATTCGTTCGGAAAAGTGAAGAAGCAAAGTGAGGAATGAACCTGGTTTCGCCTATTTATAGGCGGCGGGGCGAGGCCGAATATCCGGGAAGTCCGGGGGTTTATTTGCAAAGAATTTGAAAGATCATCATAATTGGCGCGGGAAACAACGCCTAAAAAGGCGTGCGTGACGCCTCGAATCTCGCCCCACGTCGGCCCGAGAAACCGACTCAGAAGAGCTCGCCTGGAAGTTCGCACGTCAGCTCGCCCACACAGTAGATAAATCATGATGTAGGCGAGCTGGGGGGGCAAATGTTGACGGGCGAGCTACCTAAGAAGGATTAGAGGACTAAGCGGCCTAAGGCTGGGGAGGTCGCCAACATACCTCGGGGGGGCCGAGGGGCCGATCTCAGCCATCCTGCGAAGAGGGGAGCTCGCTAAGGCGCCTAGCCCCACCTGGGAAAGGAGGTCGGCAAGAGAGCTCGCCGAGGTCTTGAGGCCCACTCATCTTCACGTGGTCCTGTGGACACAAGGCGTCAAAGCTCGCCCTGGAGCTCGCCTAAGAGCTCGTCCCGTAGCCTGCTAGATCCCGATGGTTGCGCTCTTTTTCCCTCCGTCCGGTTTATCCACAAGGGTGGTTTACGGCGAGGTTTTTAACGAGACCCATCTAGTCTAAGGCATAGTAGTAGGACGAGGCACTGTATAGGGGGCAGTGTGAGAGACCGAGGCGAGGGTAAGGAACCCTCGTCAACACCGGAAGTCAAATAGGCTCGTAAGGTGCCGTCTCACACCTATAAATAAGACCTCTCTTGTAACTATTACACAATTCAATACAAGGAATACATTTCCTACAAATTACTTTCTCTCTCTAAGCTCTTCTCTCTCTCTCTCTACACTATCCAAGAACACGAAACCCTTCGATTATTGTTTGGTAGAATTAATCAGACATAACTAGCCACATAATAAACACGATTAGTAAATTATATCAACACATATAAGTTAGCATTACCACATTATAAATAATAATGTAATGAAATGTCCAAAAACATATAATTTAATACTTGACTCTAATATATATAAGTCAGAAGACTCTGAGCAATGTATAGGAGAGGACAATTTTAGCATGCCCTTGTACTATTATGCAATTCTCATCATAAACAGATGATAAGTTAACTTGTCCACATGTCAGTAGTCATGAAATAGAGTACAGACATTCTATCATATTATTAGCATGAAACAATGTAATTATCTAACCCTGAGTATATTGATATTAGCAGAGTTGTTTAATATCATAAAGCCAAAAACAGGACGGATGTGGAATATCACCATAATATGCTTACAACCCGAAAGGAGGGCACAACGATAGTATCCACATTCAATAGACAAGGAACCTGGCTTTTAGTAATCAAGAAGTACTTGATAGCCACAACTCTAGCTACAGCTGCATTGGCACATTAGCAGCAGCATGCAAGCCCTACAATCAATGTAAAGAAAACTCCAATAGCTTTCACACCAATGACTTTAAAAGTGAATATTTCCCAAATGGATAGTTTTTTTCTAAAATTTGGACACACAGGGCAATTTCTTTTGTTGAGGGACTTCATAAGATCTGGTTCATTATTTCCATCAGAATCCAACATGTCTTCACCTTACAAAATTATAAGCTGCATGAAATCAACTTACTAAACATGTAATTAACTATGCGCATTTACAGTACATATGACGTTATTGGTTTTTTGCTGTGTAGAATCATGTCAATAAACCATCATATGTATCCCAATCCTACATTTTGCATTGACAATGTGGAAAACAAATATAACCACCACCGTTGAATTCAGGAAGTTAAATAAGTATATTGTGTTTGTGTCAACTATTGGATAAATTTTGTCTAATAAGATGCAACAAAGTCAAAAACCAATACAGTGCCAAACTTTTGAACAGTTAGCATTGGATCAACAGTAAAATCTATTGCAAATTTTAATCTATTTATTGAGTTCTAATACTGTCATCTATTTTTGTAGCTTATGACTAATAATATGAAGGAAACTCGTGAACCTCTCAATAAAAAGTATGATCAGTGTGATGAGACAGATTTATCAATGTGGAAACACAACAATTAAATAAATGTAGGGCGGAATAGATGCTAACGCACACAGATAAAAAGTAAGAAAAGACAAATAATATATAAGAAACTCACCCAGAGCTAACGGTAGTTTCATCTTTAGCCCATTCCCGCCACATTTCAGGACTCAAGGGAAATAATGAACTCATTGCTTCCCTAGCTTGTCTGAGCTTTTCTAAGTGCCCTTGCTTCCGCAACATTTTAATATACTTCAAGAAGCAGAGTATAAAAATAGATTTAAACCAAAAATCAGAAAATATATACTTCAATTTTTTTAAATTTACAAAACAATGGATAAGACGAAGTCATTCCTATGGAGAAATGTCCATTTAAGGCTATTATGCAACTCCAGGGAGAAAACTATACATTAGAAGAAAGAAAATGAGCAAAAGCATGGAGCTGCTGAGCTTCCTTGGGTAAATTAAGTACCAAAACAAAATGTAGATATTTACTTGCAAAGAAGTCAACTTTCATGCAAGTCAACTTCTATCAATGCTTTAATCATGAGAAGGAACCTTAGCTACCCAAAGGAACAAGTCCATATATATACTTATTTGAGTGTGTAATATGTGCATAAGGCACACGTATACACACACACACACTCACATGTATATAGAAATGTATTTTGTGACAGAAGAAAATATCATGTATAAATGTGTTTGTGTGTGTTATATCTTGTGCATTACACAAGTGTATACACACACACACACATATATATATATATGCAGAGAAATATATTTTGTGATAGAAGAAAAAATCATGTATATGTGTGTGTGCGCCTATGTATATATTGTGCTTTTACTTAAAATGCTATATAAATTCTTTTTTATGTGTATATGCATGTAGCGGCCATCATAACATCTCCACTAAACATTTCCCAGCTAGTGCCCC
>JAPKLY010000279.1:494329-646787 GCA_026898435.1 Prunella vulgaris | reverse complement strand
TCATAATAGCATTAGTATGGCTCGAGGATTGCTCTTCTTGATAATACACCGTGCGTTGTGATAATGACACTAATAGAAATACAACAAAAAATGATGTTGTATATCAGGGAGTGTTCAGAAATGTTTAGGATTTCTTAAATGTAATTTTGTTTTGAATTTTCATATTGTATATATTGCGTTTTTAATTATATATTTTTATTTTTTATATTTTTTTCATTTTTAATTATGTCAATTATGTCAATTAGAATAATTATATTCAAAAATTATTTTATATTTTAAAAAAATAAAATATATACCAAAATTGTCTTCCGTGCAACGCACGGGTAGGCAAAATACTAGTACCAACACCAAGTAAAAAAACTCCATGTTGTCTCACTAGTATACTTATTTTCGAAAATTGTGTATCATGAACTTGTCTATGAATGAGTCCCTCAACCCCTATTCACAATGAGGTAGTCATGATCATTATGAGCCCAAATTAATTATGGTAATTGTCTTTATTCCTCATATAATAAATAATCTTGAATATCATATATTCCAATTTCTATAAATAATTTTTCAAAAAAATCTTCCTCTTTATTCTCTAATTAAAATACAATTCATAAGCTCTTGATTTCATTAGATATTCTTGTTTCAATGACACATATCTATTTTCATAAAATCTCTCATGACCTCCAATTTTAATAATTTTCGAAAAATCAATTTATTGGGCAACAAAATTATTTTTTTTATTTTAAATTTTTAATCATGTTATATATTATTGGACATTTATTGGGCTACTTGAGGGACCTTTAGGAGAATTAAGATTGGACCTCCCAATGGGCCTTGAATTCCAATATTGAACCACAGTGTAATTAAACCCATTAACATTAATTCACTCCACTATAGAATTAATGTTGCACTATTCATGTTATCTCATATTGCAATCATATGACTCTTGATCATTATTTCTCGTGTTTATGGTTGTCTTGTCCATTAATTAATCAAGCTACCAAATATTTTAATTAATTAATATTTTTTTCTTGGAGTAAGGACAACTCAACTTTATTATCATACCGGAAACTAGTTCCACTTGCAAGATTTGATATGATAAAACTTTAGAGTCCACCAAGGGAACTAATCATTCAAGACTCTCCAAGAACATGATTCTCTGCATTAAATCTTAACAACTATCATGTTCTCAATAGTGTCGCTCAAAATGCAAAGTATTGAGTCTCATTGACTCTCTATCCATAACAGTTCATAGCGGCACAAATTAATCACACACAGTCCTACTTAAGGGATAGAGATTTAGAAATCACCAACCACTGAAGTCTAATTCTTCATTCCTTCAATCAGTACAAAAGAATTACCTCTCTGTAGATCCTCTTTAGCGCATCATCATGCACTAGTGCGATCTAGTGATCAAGACAACTCAACTTGAGAGTTACACACCAACTATTTATCAATGGGGGTGTTTAATCTCATCTAGGTTGTGAAGTTTGTATTTTATTACAAGGAACTGAGAATGTAATACTACCTCCGTCCCAGGAAAGTTTACGGTACTTTCCTGGGCACAAGTTTTAAGAAAAAGTGTAATGAGTAGAATGTGTATGGTGAAGATTGTGAGGTAAAGATTTTAAAGGTGGAGATTTAAAGGAATATTTCCATTTTGGGAGTATGCAAACTTTTGTGGGACAAACTAAAAAGGAAAGTATGCAAACTTTTGTGGGACGGAGGTAGTATTCTATTATTTGGTATCACCATATTTATCTATAGTGTAACTTGTACTTTTATACAAGAACGGTTGAAGTAAATAAATAACATTCATATTATCTTTGACATTATGATAAACGATTCATTTTAGTAAGATCTCAAAATTCAGTTTAGTTATACAAAGTAAAAGCATATTTGCAAATATATCTCTAATAATGTTTATTTCGGTACTCACCTGGATGTATTTAGGACTTTGTGATCAACTCTACATATGAGTTTGGCATTTAAAATCAGGATTTAAAATCTCCTTCTCGGTCTACACCTAAAATTATAGGATTTATTACTACTAGGGGCTCATCTACACTCCAATACATAATGTAGGACACACTTTTTTAAAAGTTACAATTGAGGGGAAAATGTGTACAATTAGGGGCCAAAACATTCTTTGATTCACAAACCTTACCATCTTACAAACTTTTTCAACTCTGCAAAATCCATTCACTTTTTCTGTGGCCTAAACGCACCTTCAATCTCTCTCCTCTCTGTTACAGTCTCTCTTATAAATTAACTTTACCTTTATCCGGAACTTCACTTTTACCTTCTTTTAATTTATTCAGTAAAAACCAAATTATCTATGGTTGTGCTTCCGACGAAAGCTTTGCCGGTGGGGTATAAATTTCAACCGACAGATGAGGAGCTGATTGATCACTATCTAAGGCTTAAAATCAATCGCCATGTAAGGAAGTCAGTGTTATTCGTGAAATTGATGTTTGAAATGGGAGCCTTGGGATTTCCAGGTAATTTGTTATTATTTTTGTAGGTTTTTTTCGATTTTTATTTGGGGTGGGGGGTTTAGCTTTTGTTTTTTATGTGATTTTTTTGTTCGACATAAACTAATTTTGTAGTCGTAATGAGCGTTGATTTTTTATGGAGTTGTGAGTATAGGATCATGGGTGATTGAGATTTGGTTGATCTGAACTCCCCTTTGGTGTTTGTCTGTAGCTTATTATTATGAAATTTTGTTGATTTTTACTTACCAATGTTTTTGTGATGTTTGCCCTGTTTCGTGCAGCAGAATCTAACCTTACATTGAATGTGCTATCTTAAAATTAGTAGTGTTTTGCTAGAAATATACATATCTAGATTAGTTTCTTGGGTGAATATTTGAATCAGTGGGTGTGAACGCTTCCGACTTCGTCTTCCCCGACAAGTGGGCGACAGCCTTTCAGGCATGGTGGACAATTTTTGAAGGATTCCGGTGATAAATATACTAAAGTATTGATTCATACTCAAAAGTACCAAAAAATATAATAAAGTACTGATTTATACTCGAAAGTACTGTCGCGAATCGCCAGAAAAAAGGATCGAAAAATTTAAATGATCATGAACAATGACGATCAGAAAAAATGGAATAGCTACATATTCTAAAGTACATTCGCGATCGTCGGAGATGAATTAATAGTGGGCGAAATTTATCTCCGATGAGATTTTCTTGAGAAATATTTCTTGGAGAGAATGTGACACAATATGAAGGAAATTTTTTGAAATATGATTTGACAAGAATAAAGATATGCAAAAGTATTAAAAAAAATAATCATCTTGTCAAACAGTAAAAAACTTATAGTTTTGTACTATTTTCAGAGCAATTAATATATCAAGATTTGGGGTCCCTCCATGTATTTAGGTTCTTAAGAAAGCCCCACATTGTAATCACCCCAAAATTATATACATACCTATTGTTACTTTTCACAAAATTCAGTACAATCATATCATCATTTTTTTTATTATCTATCCATTCTGTCCCCACTTTTCTCTCATCCAATTTAACATAATAATATAACATCAACATTTTATAAATCTTAATTCGACATAAAATAAAACCTCACTCTATCAAAATCTCAAAACAAACACATACTTATTATATTCATCAAGATTTTTAAATTTTAGGATTTTAAAATAATGACTCACTCTGCACAACCAAAAATCAAAACAAACATGCCTTAAATTTATTTGGTACTGTATGATTAATGACCTTTATTTATATTTGAACTTGTGATTTTTATTCTATTTTATAACTAGTGTTATTACTTATTACTTGTGGATTGTAAAAGTGTGATGAGTTATGTACGCAGTGTTATAGTACAACCTTTTAAAGTTCATTATTCAAATAGAAAAAAAGGAAATAGACAAGGTTGAGCTCAAATTTACATGTCCAAATTGAAAATGACCCCACCCGGCCCAACCTATGAATATAGCTTGACCCAATGAGTCAGACCATGCCAGACAATCCAAATTGCCAATTCTAATTATTTTAATAATATATCTTAATGCAGGTGCATATTCAATTAACATACATTTATTTATTGGACGGAGTTAATATATTCTTGTGTTTTATTTCTTCCCTAATTCAAATGATAAACCTATTTTTTCCTCTTCTAAAGAAAATAAGTGAACGATTGCAATTATTGAATGAACTAATTTTGAAAACAAATCAAAATTATAAATTCTAACGAGTTTCATAATATGAAATTAATATCACTAGAGATATTTATTGACACAATTAAATGTTTAAACTAAAACCATAGTATGAAATGATATGATATTAATGAATATATATAATAGTATTTAAAAAATAAAGCAAATAATATAAGGGCCCGCTTGGTTGGGGTAATGAAGGTGGGGAAAGAGAATGAATGGAGATTCATTCTCATTAATAGTGTTTGGTATTATTTATTATACATGAATGAGAACATAAACATATGTTAAACAAAAGGGTAATCACTAACCTCATAGTTATTACCCGCTTAATGATACACATTATTATTCTCATCTGATATTCATATCAAGGCCCCCCTAAGTTTCACAGGAGTCATACTCATCAAAATTTAGGATCATGTGAGATAGAAACTTGTATATATATATATATATATATGACAAAATTTTATATAAAATATTTTATCGTAGAATTATCAAATTTTTATAAATTCGTAGGTGTAAATCAGGACGGGGTCGGATTTGAGTATTTTTTTTTCAAAATTTGCGCAACTTGTAATTCCAGATTTTTTGCTGCCAGATGTGTTACAATGTGGGCAAATACATGTTATTTTAAGGCAAAATGTGTTACAATCAAATGTTTTTTTACACATATTCCTTTTTTTATAGAAATAAATATTTTTCATACAATGCAAGAGCAAAATGTGTGGGATTATAAGAAAAAATATTAGTTTTTCATAAATATTTAGCTATTTGTATAGAAATAATTATTTTTTCTTATAATAACATATATAAAATAGTAAAAAGTGTGTTACTACATGAATCAATATACATAGCTTGTAAAGGATGATGATTAAATTAAGAAACACAATTTGTTCTTAACAAAAATACATTTTATCCTACAGTAAAAGTGTTTGCTTATATAGTAACACAAACCGTGGAGCAAATATGTGTTACAACTAAAGCAAATGCGTGTTACTATCTTATGAAATGTTGTTATTTTACATATATTAATTTGTTTTACAGAATAAATAATTTTTCACATAATATAAGAGCAAAATATATCTTACTATAAGAACAAATTGTTGGTCCCGAAATGAGTAAATCAGTGTATTGGGGGGGGGGGGAATACACGGATGTCAGATTTTCCCGAAATCTCAGGAAAATGCTCTTTCAGACTTAGTCAGGAAGATCCTTATGCGTTCAGTTAAACTAATGGTCCTCAGGGGCAGCAGAGACATATCAGCAATGAACCAGATAAGCTAAGTCAGAGTGTGCTCTTAGAAGCTCAGTAGAGATAACCCACCTACTGACAGCTCGGAAGCAAGTCAGTTGGATAGCTATCTCAGTAAGCTAGAGTAAGTGCGTAATGTGAGCCCTTAGGTTTCTACTCATTTTAGTTTCTGAAAACTTTGATCAGTCTTGCTTATGAAAACGTATTTAAGGCTGGTGCACAGTTTTAAGTGTCAGGATGAAAGATTCGTCCTGATGATTTGAGAACAATGCAAGTATGCTCAGTTTAATATGATGACAAGTATGATCCTGAGCAAGTTAGTAAATCAGCACAAGGGGACATTTTTAACGTGGTTCGAAGATAACCAACTCCTACGTCCACGACCTGATTAAACAGGAAGCTACCCTCTACCACTGAGGATAGGTACTTGATTTTTACATTTCAAGGGACAAGAGTAGCGTTCTTCCTCTCCGAGGAATCGACCCCTTGGCGTTTTACAAGTCCCAGTCCTTCTAACCAAGCTACTCACAGACTGAGGGGTTTGGTATTCACGTTTCCAACTATTGTGTGCTGCTCCTTCTAAACAAAATAGTTTTAAGGATGTGATTAACACTCTAAGCAATATACAGATTAGATTCCTACTACAACACTAGGGAAATTTAAAAGTTCAGAGTGTTACTTCAAATTTTGTTTGAGTGCTTGGAATCTTGAGAATGCTTTCACTTGGAAATTTCCCGTAACCTTGAATGGGTGCAAGGTGATCTGTATTTATAGAGTGATTTGAAAAAGATCCGTTGGCGGAGATCTTGAGCAAATCAGCCTATTTTAGGGTTGTTGCTGGCTAGAAGTACTAGTTGACCTTTTTCCAATGATTAATCTGGAAAATTCTGTCCCGCCGCCTGCAACTCTGAGACGCATTGAATGCCGCATTAATTGATGCGCAGACTCCATACATGCGTGTCGCCCACCGATTGCTCTCTGTCAAACGACTAATTTTTCGATATTGACTTATACTTCCTCGTACATTTAATCTCCGAGTTTCTTGTCATTTACTCAGGATAAATGTTTGTCTTAATGGAGTCCACTGACATTCTCTTTGTTTCAGGTGTTAACATAAATGTCAACTTCCCATAGCATATGTAACCTTTTTGCTTTGGACTTACATGTATCAGATAAACTGATACAAGGCCTAAGTCAGGTCTTATGAGCATTAAGCTCAACCTGATAGGTTACATTGCCCTTCACTGACTCAGTCCTGTCCTGAGCATGCTTAGTGTACTCAGTAGAAACGTAAATCAGTGGTATTGCCTTGGATAGTCTTCAGGATGGATCTTCAGGTTCTCAAGTCTTCAGCTTCAGTTCAGGCCAACTCCACGAGTGACACCGACTCCTTCAGGGTGAGGTGTACTTCAGACTTCAAGGTCGACTCTATCAATCTTCAGTCTTCAACAAGTTCCCCCTGAACTGAATCCCTAACCTTATAATCCTGAACTAGACTATCCTGACTTTTGTACTTAGGCAAATCATCAGGGGTTTTGGGATCTAATCAAAATACTCAGATTGTCCCAACAATTTCCTCCTTTTTTATGATGCCAAAACCCTTAAGCAAATCCCTAGCCATCTATACAATCATCTGACTTAGTCAGTGAAACAACTCAGTACCTCCTGACAAACTAGGCACTTAGTCTATAAGATGGAAACAAGAAAAGGGTTAGTACAGTTCTTGATAAGAGTGCTGAAAGATAGATCAAGAGTCAACAAGAAGTTGTGCTCAGAAACAATAAATAACTTCATTATATTTTCAACAAGGTACAAAAAGTCCTGAAGCTATTACAATCAAGGTTCCTGAAAAACTATCTCCTGATCTATCACTCTTCATCATCTCCTTCCCAGCGGCTTGCAGGAATGCCATACATGTCAAGTACTTTCCGCAAGGTCTGATCCAACCTGATCGGATCAGACACAACATTTGATACTTTGGCTATTCGGACGGCTTCTTCCTGAATTGCTGGCTTGTCCAGCTGATTGGAAATACCACGGAGAGGAGGGGAATACCTGATCATGTCAGGAGGAGTAATCTCTACGCCCAATGCGTCAGCATGTCGGATTATGTCAACCCAGAGATTCGGATACTCCTCCGTCATCCAGTGATGGAAAATGTCAGCCTTATCTTCATTCAGATCGCTCCAGATCTCCACCACATAGAAAAGGTATGCCCACCTATTCCTGATCGGAATCCAGTATTCCAGCATCTCCATAGGAATGATCTCCTCAACAAGCTTGGATGCGGGAGGGACCCTAACCCTAAACAGCCTTCAGCTTCCGCTGCGTCTTCTTCTTTGGTGCAGCAGCAACCTTGTACTTGTCCACCTGAGAGGTCAGGTACTCAACTGACTCTTTGAGCCTCTGAATCTGACCGAGGTGCAAAATTTCCTCCATCTTCGCCAACACCTCCTTCTCGGCCAGTTCTGTCTTCTTCTGAGTTGAGCCCGAAAACTGAGCTTCCTCAGACTCTTCCCAAATTGAAGCTAGATGATCCAGGGTGGTCTGCTTGAGTCTCTTTTGAGCAGACCCAGACTGACTGGTCTCAGCCGCAGCTACGGACCTCATCCGTTTCCTCTCCACTTGCCCTTACGGACCAAGGATAGACTTGATAGGCTTCTTCTTCAATACGCTTTGCCATAACTTCTTCTTCTCCATTTCCCCCTTTTTGGCATCATCATTGTTTAGCTTTTTGATGACCTCCTCAAGGGCTTGTGCTAGAAGTCCGAATCTATTGGACATGTCGCACTGAGTCTCCTGAATGTCACCCAACGAGCCTGACAGCAGTCTGACTTCACTGGCATACACGTTCAGCTCATCCTTGGCCTCAACAGCTACAGCTTTAGTGACCTCTACCTTCAGGGTAACAGCAAGTCCCTCCACAGCGGACTGAGTCTCGGCAGAAAGTTCAGCTTTCAGCTCTGCCTTGATCTCTCCCTTCATATGAGAAAATTTGTCGTCAATCAGCTGATTGACTTTCTCCTCCAGTTCCTGATCCAGCAACTTGCTGAATTTCTCATCCTACTCTGATTGGGCGTCGGCTGTCAGCTTCTTGCAGGCGTTAAGTGCCTCCGATACTTGCACTGCAATGGCTGTGACTTCAGCGCCGTGAGTGGTGCCGAGTTCAGCCAAACCCTCAGCCAACTCTTTATACATGCGTTCCTGGTCTACATTCAGCAGCTTCATCCTGTTGCTGATCAGTTCAGCATAGGTGCCAAACCGACATGTCTTTCCTTCGCACACGATCAGGCACCTGTGAAGGTTTGCAAGTTCTCTTGACGAGTTATGCAAGTGCAGGGCCTGTCTTGTAATCTGACCAAATGGAACACTGACAAGATCAAATGAACCCTCTCCTGAGGCCTTAGCAGTTCCGGGCCCGGGGAGTGCTTCATAGGCTGGTGCACTGATCCCTTCAGCTGCACCTTGCTATCCTTCATCAGCAATCAAAACAATCTCCATCTTCTTTGCTTAATCCTTCTTCTCAACCTCCGGAACTTTCACCAGCTCCATACCCTCACCTTCCACCTTCTCTGACTCCTTAGCCTTCTCCGGCTCAGCAGACACTGACTCAGGATATATCTTCCTAACCTTGCTCACAAATGCATCTACCTGCATGAGCTGAGTGAGTGATCCGACATCAAAGGCATCGAACAAGGCTGATTCCTCCTCAGATAGCTCTGTCTAGCCTTTCTTCTCAACCAGAGTGGCGAGCTCAGGAAATGATGCTCTCCAGATCAACGCATATGTGCAGAGCTGCACTGCTTCTTCGCGATGAGCATCTGTCAAGTCAGAGAGATGCTTGTTCACCATCTTGAGTGCCTGATTCTTGGCCAGAATCTCAAAGGCTGTCAGGCTGGCCATAGCAGTAGTTGGGAATCTCCAAGGAGCCTTAGTCTGATTCGGTGACTCCTCAACAGGTGAAGACTCCTTCTGATGCTCAGTCTCCATCTCCATGGATTCCCCCTTGGCGGGTTTCCCCTGAGCATCAGTCTTCATTTCCTCTTCCTTCTCCTTCTCCACCTTCGAAACCTCCAGGGTGTTCTCCATCCCTGCCACCATATCTGAAACTGTGATCAGAGTAGACTGAATATGGGCATCAGCCTTCTCGTCCTCCAGAACGAACTCCGGTTCCTGAGTAGGTGCTACAGACACTTTTTCCTGAGCATCACCCTGACCAACCTCTTAGATAACCTCATCTTGGTGCCCTTGGTCAGGTTGCTCACCCTCCGTCTTCTCCTCCATCAGGACTTCATCTTCCAGTACTTCGTCCTCGGAAGTCACCTTGGCCAGTTTGCCCTTAGGCAATGAGACTGACTTTGGAGGCTTATCCTCAGAAGTTTGCTTCAGTTTGACAATAATGGACTTGATGGACGGTGTGAAGGCCTTCTTCTCCATTTCATTCTTCTCAGAAGGCTTCTTCTTCTCAGCCGCTCAGACTGGCTTACTCTTTCCCTCCTTCAGACTCCGGAAGAGAGTCAATCTGACAGGAGGTTCAGTGAAGTTACCTTCATCAATATCTCCAAGCTCAAGACGCTGAAGCATCAGAGAGATTCGAGTGCCATAATGCACTGACTTCTTAAATGTGCAAGATCCATCGTCAGCTTCAATAACCTTGTTGCCCTCAACCACCAGCTGCTGAAGGAAGAACTCCTCCTAGTCAAAGATCCGGTCCTCCATTACAACCTTCATCAGACACAACTTGGGGAAGACACATGTTCCTTGCTACCAACAGTCCCCATGATAGACTGACACACCAAATCGAGCAGATGCCTCAAAACAGGGCGAAGCACTGACTTGTTCAATCTTGTTTTGATCTGGGGCTCCCCATCAGCAATAGAATGCAAAACCTCCTGCTTCTTTCCGACCCTAAAAGCGTGAGGCAGAGTCAGTCGCTTTTCTCCAGAATGAGGAAGGTTGAAGGTCTCCCTAATCATCTTCCGAACGTTGATCTTCACCCATGACCTCTTGATTCCCTTCTGATCCTTCACGACTGCAGAGTGACAGGTTGGGATGGAAGACACCAACTCCCCATCTTCGTTCTCCCTCAGTCTGATATAGAACGTAGCCACCAGCAACTGGCACAATTTCTCTGGCTTCATGGTAACCCAGTCGTAGATACTTGCCCTAGTTACCCAGTCACGAATGGGCAAAATATTTGTGTGCCCTGATGAGAAATCGGCCACGAGCTCATAGTTGATCTGGTTCTGGAGATCCTTCAGGTTGTCAAGGAACAGAGAGGTCTTTGACGAACCATGGATATCTGAGAGAAAGGTCAGTGTAGAGAGAGAGAGAGTACAGATAGCAAGAGCTCAGAATGTGGAAAGTTTGCACAGAATGAGATCGTGACCTATTTGTACTAAAAATTTGGTTAAATCTGACGGTTCAGAATGAGCACCCTTTAAGATTCAACGCTTGAGATCTTATGCCTTAAAATGCATGTACGAAAATGGTGTCTTTTGGTTTTCGAGAGTAATTATTCAAAAACTTTATTGGAAACCGTTGCCATCCACTTTGTATTAAATGTGTGTCAGGGCGTATCTGTAATTAATTCAAATAATTGCATTAAATAATAACCAAATAATAAATGAACCGCTGGGATTGTAAGACAAAAATCTTTTATTTGACAGTACGACAGACAAGATCAGAAGATGATGCAAGCAAGATATGATGACTAAATAAATCAGGAAAACATACCAGTCAGTCAGATATAGTCATGTGACTGATACCACTTATGACCTATCAGGGTGACAAGCCTTGAGTTCTGAGTCCTGAACCTTAATCATCTTAAACTGATCATCTTTTCCTAATGTTTGTTCCCCCTGACAGCCATCCAACTTCTCTCTACAAAATCTTCCTCCTGATCCTGAGTTAGTCATTCCCCCTGACCTTGTTTACTCCTGAACTAAGATTCAAACTGGATCTTCTAAGCCCGGGTCAAGGAGTCCTAACTCTACTGACAACTCAACAAACTTGGTTTCAGACAAGGCCTTAGTCAGGATGTTAGCTCGATCCTCTCCATCCTTATATCCTACTTCTCAACATGATCTTTTATAAAGTGATTCCTGATTCTACATGCTTACACCTTGTGTGTAAGACTGAGTTTTGGGATATGGCTATGGCAATGTTATTGTCACAATAAATTGGGACTTCAGTGGCCTCAACTTGGTAGTCTCTCAGTTGTTGCTTAAACTAAAGGATTTGGGAGCAACAACTGCCTGCCGCCATATACTCAGCCTCAGTTGTAGACGTTGCAACACATGTTTCTTTCTTGGAAAACCAAGAGATCAGTTTGCTCCCAAGAAACTGACATGTGCCTGTAGTTGATTTCCTATCAATCCTACAGCCTCCATAATCAGCATCAGAATAATCTGTCAGTTCTAGGTTGTCATCAAAGGGATACCAAAGTCCTAAATTGACTGTACCCTTCAGATATTTAAGAATCTTTTTGGCACTCTCTAGATGATTCTTCTTTGGATCAGACTGATACCTCGCACAAACTCCAACTACATAGGTGATGTCAGGATGACTTGCAGTTAGGTACAACAACGAACCAATCAGTGCCCTATATACAGTCTGATCTACTGAGGTCCCCTTCTTGTCAGTATCCAGCTTCTCATTTGTGTTCATGGGAATGCGTGAGACTTTGCTGGACTGAACTCCAAACTTCTGAATCAGATCCCTCACATACTTGGACTGATTGATGAAGACTCCGGAGTCAGTTTGCCTGACCTGAAGACCTAAGAAGAAGTTCATCTCTCCCATCATTGTCATCTCAAACTTCCCCGTCATCAGCTTTGAGAATTTCTCACAAAGCCTCAGGTTCGGCGATCCAAAAATGATGTCATCAACACAAATTTGGACCAAGAGAATGTCCTTCCCTTCGGATATCCGGAATAGGGTCCTGTCCACTGTTCCTTTCACGAACCCGTGGTCGATTAGGAATTGGGAGAGAGTATCATACCAAGCTATAGGAGCTTGTTTCAGGCCGTAAAGTGCTTTCTTCAGGTGATACACCTTGTCACCAACTTCGAACACAGGAGGTTGCTCCACAAAAATTTCTTCGTTCTGAATTCCATTCAGGAAAGTGTTCTTCACGTCCATCTGATACAGCTTGAACTTCTTAAATATTGCATAATTCTAGAACAACCTGATTGCCTCGAACCTTACAACCGGAGCGAAGGTCTCATCATAGTCAATCCCTTCGGCCTGAGAGTAACCCTTAGCCACCAGTCTAGCCTTGTTCCTGAAAACAACATTCTTATCATCCCTCTCGTTCTTGAAAACAACATAGCAGTCTCGCCATGGAACAACCTTGTCCTGACCCCCTCATTGATATCACCAATGATATCTGCCAATGAGTGATCCAATAGCCAATGCCTCCTGCTGACTGGAGCACTAGGAGCAGCTGCTGACGTTCCCTCACCTGATCCTGAAATGTTAGTCTCAATAATAGGCAAAGAAGCGGAACGAGCAGAATAGGGGATACTGAGTAATTCCCTGAGGGTTGTCCAATGTTAGGGACATTGTTTCCCCCTACAGATTTGGACTCAGTAACTGTCTTAGGTGCAGACGTATCATCACCGACAGTCCTTACCTCAGGTTGAGTCTGTGCCTCCGTCTGAGACTCAATATTCTCTGAGGCTGGGGCTTGCTGAGGGTTGGCTGAGGTCCATCCTGATCGTCATTATCATCCCATCCTATGGGAGCATGCACAAGCTTGACCTTGAACTTAGGATTTTGCTACAGGCTCAATCTTGTCACTCTTTTGGTAACCCCCTCAGTGTCAGGACTTGGAACTTGTTTTCTATGCACTGATGCAGTCTCATCAAACACAACATGAGGTGTTTTCTCCACACAAAGGGTCCGACTGTTGTACACCCCGAAGGCTTTGCTGACTGAGGAGTATCCTAAGAACACTCCTTCATCAGACTTGCTATCAAAGGCTTTCAACTGGTCTTTCCCATTGTTCAGGATGAAACACTTACACCCAAAGATATGGAAATAGAAGATGCGAGGCTTCCTCTTGTTCCACATTTCATAGGGTGTCTGAGCATGTTGTTTGTTCAGCATAGATCAGTTCTGAGTGTAGCAAGCAGTGTTGATTGCTTCAGCCAGTACTTCTTCAGCAGTCCTGACTCAGCAAACATGGTCCCGACAGCTTCCTTCAGGGTCTGGTTTCTTCTCTCAGCTACTCCGTTCTGCTGAGGAGTGCTAGCTACAGAAGTCTCATGAGCAATACCAAGGTCAGTAAAAAAATCAGTTATTTAAGAGTTGATAAACTCTGTTCCCCGATCTAATCTGATCCTGACGATGCTCTGACCCTATTCAGTACTCAGTTTCCCAAGTAACTCTGGAAGCTTGACCTGAGTCTCCTTCTTGTTCAGCAAGAAAATCACCCATGTGTACATGGAATAATCATCAACAACAACAAGGGTATATTTCCTACCATTCATGCTGACAGGAGTAATCGGACCAAAGAGATCCATGTGCAGGAGCTGAAGCACTCTGTCAGTTGATATTGGTCCCGAAATGAGAAGTGTATGGGGAGAAATGCATTGATGTCAGATTTTTTCGAAACTTAGAAAAATACTCTTACAAACTCAGTCAGGACTCTCCTGAATTTACTCACTAATACTGATAGTCTGCAGGGGCAGCAGGGACAAGTCAGTAAAGAGTCAGATAGGCTGAGTATGAGTTTTATGCTCAGAAGCTCAGTAACAATAACAAACCTACTGACCGCTCGGAAGCAAGTAAGTTGGACTACTATCTCAGTAAGCTAGAGTACGTGTGGAATGTGAGCCCTTAGTTTCTACTCATTTTAGTTTCTGAAAATGTTTTCTCGGACTTTGCTTAGAAAAGGATGGTTAAGGAGGGTGCACAATTTTAAGCGTCAAGATGATTGATTCAGCCTGATAGTTTTAAAACAATGCAAGTACGCTCAGTTTATAATAAATGACAGTATGATCCTGAACAATAATGTAAATTAGCACCCAAGGGGCTTTTTAACGTGGTTCGGAGATAACCAACTCCTACGTCCACGGCCTAATTTAACAGGAAGTGATCCTCTTCCACTGAGGATCAGAACTTGATTTTTACATTCCAAGGGACACGATCAACTTCCTTCCTCTCTAAGGAACTTAGCCCATGGGTGGTTTTACAAGTCCCAGTCCTTCTAACCAACTTTCCTCACAACCTGAGGGGTATGGTGTTCTGATTCCAACTAAGGATAGCTCTAGCAGTGCAAAGCAATGCTAAAGATTAGAGCTATCAATCTAAAAAAATACAGAGTGAATCCTACTACAACACTAGGAAAATTTAATTGCTGACTGTTGTTCAAAGTATGCTTTGAGTGCTTGGATTCTTGAGATTCTTTCACATGGAAATTTCCCATAACCTTGAATGGGTGCAAGACTCTTTGTATATATAGGCAGATTTGAAATAGATCCGTTGGAGGAGATCCACCCAAATCTTCCTATTTTAAGGTGGTTGTAGGCTAGATGTACTTGTTGACATTTTTCCCATGCTTAATCAGGAAATTCTGTCCCGCCGCCTGCAACTTTGAGAAGTATTGAATAACACATTAATTGCTGCGCAGACTCCGTACATACATGTCGGAAGATGATTGGCTCCCCATACAAACGACTAGTTGTTCGTCTGACACGTTGTCCTTCCTCGTACATTTAATCTCTGAGTCTTTTGTCATTAACTCAGGATAAATGTTTGTCTTCAATGGAGTCTACTGACATTCTCTTTGTCTCAGGTGTTAACATAAATGTCAACTGTCCCATAGCATATGTAACCTTTTTGCTTTGGACTTACATGGATGAGATAAACTGATCCAAGGTCTAAGTTAGGTCTTACGTACGAGCATTAAGCTCAGCCTGATAGGTTACATTGCCCTTCACTGACTCAGTCCTGACCTGAGCATGCTTAATGTACTCAGTAGAAACATAAGTCAGTGGTATTGGCTTGGATAGTCTTCAGGATGGATCTTCAGGTTCTCCGGTCTTCAGCTTAAGTTCAGGCCAACTCCACGAGTGACACCGACTCCTTCAGAGTGAAGTGCACTTTAGACTTCAGACTTCAAGGTCGACTCTATCAATCTTCAGTCTTCAGCACGTTCCCCCTGAACTGAATTCCTAACCTGTCTAATCCTGATCTAGATTATCCTGACTTCTGTACTTAGGCAAATCATCAGGGATTTTGGGATCTAATCCAAATACTCAGATTGTCCCAACAATTTCCCCCTTTTTGATGATGCCAAAACCCTTAAGCAAATTCCTAACCATCTATACAATCAACTGACTTAGTTAGTAAAACAACTCAGTACCTCCTGACAAACTAGGCACTTAGTCTAAGGAAAGGGTTAGTACAGTTCTTGATAAGAGCGCTGAAAGATAGATCAAGAGTCAACAAGAAGTTGTACTCAGGAATAATAAATAACTTCATTATTTTTCAATAAGGTACAAGATCCTGAAGCTATTACAAAAGAAAGTTCCTGACCAACTAACTCCTGATCTATTCACTCTTTTTCGTCCGCTACCAAGCGGCTTGCAGGAATGCAATACATGTCAAGTACTCTTCGCAAACACTTATCCAACCTGATCGGATCAGACACAACATTTGACACTTGAGCAATACAGACTGCTTCTTCTTGGATAGCTGCCTTGTCCAGCTGGTTCGACTTTCCACGGAGGGGAGGGGAATACATAATAATATCAGGAGGAGTAATCTCTATGCCTTGTGCGTCAGCATGTCGGATTATGTCAATCCAGAGATTTGGATACTCCTCTGTCATCCAGTGATGGAATATATTAGCCTTATCTTCTTTCAGGTCGCTCCAGACCTCCACCACATAGAAAAGATATGCCCATCTGTTCCTGACTGGAATCCAGTATTCCAGCATCTCCACAGGAATTATCTCCTCCACCAGCATGGACACAAGAGGTCCCTGACCTTGAACAGCCTTCAGCTTTCGCTGAGTCTTCTTCTTCGGAGCAGCAGCAGACTTGTACTTATCCAACTGAGAGGACATGTACTCATTGGACTCCTTCAGCCTCTAAATCTGACCAAGGCGCGGAATTTCCTCCATCTTCGCCATCCTCTCCTTCTCAGTCAGTTCAGACTTCTTCTGAGTTGAACCCAGAAACTGAGCTTCCTCCGATTCTTCCCAAATTGAAGCCAAAGGATCCAAAGTAGTCTGTTTCAGTTTCTTCTGCGCAGGTTCAGACTGAGTGACCTCAGCTGCTGCTACGGACCTCATCCGTTTCCTTTCTTCCTGCCTTTCCGAACCAAGGACAGACAATGTAGGCCTCTTCTTCAACACACTTTGCACCAACTTCTTCTTTTCTATACCTTCCCCCTTTTTGGCATCATCATCATTCATATTTGTGATGACCTCCTCAAGGGTTTGGGCTAGGATTTCAAATCCGTGGGACATGTCGTGCTGATTTTCTTCAATGTCGCTCATCGAGCCTAACAACAACTTAACCTCACTGCCATACACCTTCAGCTCTTCCTTGGCCTCAGCAGAAATGGCCTTAGTGATGTCTGACCTCAGCGTGGCACCAAGACTCTCCACTGCAGACTGAGTCTCAGCAGAAAGATCAGCTTTCAGTTGTGCCTTGAGCTCTCCCTTCATCTGAGCAAATTTGGTGTCAATCAGTTGATTGACTCTTTCCTCCAGCTTCAGTCTCTTCTCATCCTGCTCAGTTAGGGCATCTGAAGTCATCTTTACAACACCTTTCACCTGATCCTGAGTTAGTCATTCCCCCTGACCTTGTTCATACTGAACTGAGATTCAGACTGAATCTTCTAAGCCTGGGTCAATGAGTCCTAACTCTACTGACAACTCAACAAACCTGGTTTCAGGCAAAGCCTTAGTCAGGATGTCAACTCTCTGCTTGTCAGTAGGGATCCTCTCCATCCTTATATCCTTCTTCTCAACATGATCTCTTATAAAGTGATGCCTGATGTCTACATGCTTACACCTTGTGTGTAAGACTGCGTTTTGGGATATGGCTATGGCACTGTTGTTGTCACAATAAATTGGGACTTCAGTAGCCTCTACTAGGTAGTCTCTCAGTTGTTGCTTCAACCAAAGGATTTGGGAGCAACAACTGCCTACCGCCATATACTCAGCCTCAGTAGTAGACGTTGCAACACTTGTTTATTTCTTGCAAAACCAAGAGATCAGTTTGCTCCCTAGAAACTGACATGTGCCTGTAGTTGATTTCCTATCAATCCTACAGCCTCCATAATTAACATCAGAATAACCTGTCAGTTCTAGGTTGTCATCAGAGGGATACCAAAGTCCTAAATTGGTTGTACCTTTCAGGTATTTCAGTATCTTTTTGGCACTCTCTAGATGACTTTTCTTCGGATCAGACTGATACTTCGTACAAACTCCAACTGCATAGGTGATGTCAGGACAACTTTTAGTCAGATACAACAACGAACCAATCAGTGCCCTATATTCAGTCTGATTCACTGAGGTCCCTTCCTTTTCAGGATCCAGCTTCTCGTTTGTGTTTATGGGAATACGTGAGACTTTGCTGGGCTGAACTCCAAACTTCTGAATCAAATCCCTCGCATACTTGGACTGATAGATGAAGATTCCAGAGTCAATTTGCCTGAACTGAAGACCTAAGAAGAAGTTCATCTCTCCCATCATTGACATCTCAAACTTCCTCGTCATCAGCTTTGAGAATTTCTCACAAAGCCTCAGGTTTGGTGATCCAAAAATTATGTCATCCACATAAATTTTGACTAAGTGAATGTCCTCCCCTTCGGATATCCTGAATATGGTCATGTCCACTGTTCCTTTCACGAACCCGTGGTCGATCAGAAACTGGGAGAGAGTATCATACCAAGCTCTAGGAGCTTGTTTCAGGCCGTAAGGTACTTTCTTCAGGTGATACACCTTGTCACCAACTTTGAACCCAGGAGGCTGCTCCACAAAAACCTCCTCGTTCAGTATTCCATTCAGGAAAGCGCTCTTTACGTCCATCTAATACACCTTGAACTTCTTGAACGTTGCATAAGCCAAGAACAACCTGATTGCCTCTAACCTTGTGACCGGAGCGAAGGTCTCATCATAGTCGATCCCTTCGGCCTGAGAGTAACCCTTTGCCACCGGTCGGGCCTTGTTCCTGACAACAACATTCTTCTCATCCCTCTTATTCTTGAAGACCCACTTGGTGCCAATAACATGTTGACGCCTAGGTCTCTCTACTAACTCCCAAACCTGATTCCGCTCAAACGGATTGAGCTCATCCTGTATGGCTATGATCCAATTAGGGCCAGCAAGAGCTTCTTCTATGTTCTTAGGTTCCTGATCAGACAGGAAAAAACTAAATATAAGACTCTCGCAATGGAACAACCTTGTCCTGACCCCCCTCATTGATATCATCAATGATATCAGCCAATAGGTGATCAGCTAGCCAATGCCTCCTGCTGACTGGAGCATTGGGAGCAGCTGCTGACGTTCCCTTTGGTTTTGGCCTGAGTTCCTCAGCCTGTTGCCTGACAGGATAAGTGGGCGTTTTCTCCTTCCCCTTGCCTTTGTCCTGGTGAGCAACACTTTGCTCCCTGAAGCAGCTCTCTTTTTCTTGCCCTTAGGGTTCTTAGAGCCATCATAGCCCAACCCTATTTTAGCACCATCGGTATGCTGAGAGATCATTGTTAACTCATCAACCACTTGGGTAGATGTGTGTAACTTCTCCAGCTTTTCCTCAAGGTGCGCATTGTGCTTTTTCAGGGCCTCAATTTCAGTGGTGTACTGAAGGTCAACAAGTACATCTAGCCTGTAACCACCCTAAAATAGGAAGATTTGGGTGGATCTCCTCCAACGGATCTATTTCAAATCTGCCTATATATACAGAGAGTCTTGCACCCATTCAAGGTTATGGGAAATTTCCAAGTGAAAGAATCTCAAGAATCCAAGAACTCAAAGCATACTTTGAACAACACTCATCAATTAAATTTCCCTAGTGTTGTAGTAGGATTTACTCTGTATTTTGCTTAGATTGATAGCTATAATCTTTAACATTGCTTTGTATTGCTAGGTCTATCCTTAGTTGGAATCAGAATATCAAACCCCTCAGGTTGTGAGGAAGGTTGGTTAGAAGAACTGGGACTTGTAAAACCACGCAGGGGCTAAGTTCCTTAGAGAGGAAGGAAGCTGATCGTCTCCATTGGCATGTAAAAATCAAGTTCTGATCCTCAGTGGAAGAGGATCACTTCCTGTTAAATTAGGCCATGGACGTAGGAGTTGGTTATCTCCGAACCACATTAAAAAGCTCCATGTGTGCTGATTTACATTATTGTTCAAGATCATACTATCATTCATTATAAACTGAGCATACTTGCATTGTTTTAAAACTACCAGGCTGAATCAATCATCCTGACTCTTGAAACTGTGTACCCTCCTTAACCATCCTTTTCTAAGCAAAGTCAGAGAAAATATTTTCAGAAACTAAAATGAGTAGAAACTAAGGGCTCACATTCCGCACGTACTCTAGCTTACTGAGATAGTAGTCCAACTGACTTGCTTCCGAGCGGTCAGTAGGTTTGTTATCTCTACTGAACTTCTGAGCACAAAACTCATACTCAGCCTATTTGACTCATTACTGACTTGTCCCTGCTGCCCCTGCGGACTATCAGTATTAGTTAGTAAATTCAGGAGCTTCCTAACTGAGTGTGTACGAGTATTTTTCTGAGCTTCGTAAAAATCTGACAACAGTGTATTCCCCGCCATACACTGATTTACTCATTTTGGGACCAACATGTGGTATCAGAGCAGTGGTTCAAAAGACCACTGACTTTGTTTACCAATAGTTTCTGAGGAGAAACTTTTGGTGGTCAATTGAACAGATCTGTTTCTGAAAACTTGCATATCATGGAATCTGGTTCTAAGCACCTTCAGGGTAATCTTCCTGAGTTCTCTGTTGATAACTATCACTATTGGAAATTCAGGGTCCTTGCATATCTCTACTCCATTCACGACCAGATGCACAAGGTGATCGAGACTGGTCCTATCACGTTCATGACAAACCGATCTACCACCTGGCCCGTGTCAGTAAATATCCCAGTCATTCTAACCAACGTTCCTCACAACCTGAGGGGTTTGGTATTTTGATTCCAACTAAGGATAGCCCAAGCAATACAAAGCAATTCTAAAGATTAGAGCTATCAATCTAAGCGAAATATAGAGTGAATCCTACAACAACACTAGTTAATTGCTGAGTGTTGTTCAAAGTATGCTTTGAGTGATTGGATTCTTGAGATTATTTCATTTGGAAATTTCCCATAACCTTGAATGGGTACAAGGCTCTCTGTATATATAGGCAGATTTGAAATAGTCCGTTAGAGAAGATCCACCCAAATCTTCCTATTTTAGGGTGGTTGCAGGCTAGATGTACTTGTTGACCTTTTTCCCATGCTTAATCAGGAATTCTGTCCCGCCGCCTGCAACTCTGAGATGCATTGAATGTCACATTAATTGTTGTGCAGACTTCGTACATACGTGTCGAAAGACGATTGACTCCCCGTACAAACGACTAGTTGATCGTCTGACACGTTGTCCTTCCTCGTACATTTAATCTCCGAGTCTTTTGTCATTAACTCAGGATAAATGTTTGTCTTCAATGGAGTCTACTGACATTCTCTTTGTCTCAGGTGTTAACATAAATGTCAACTGTCCCATAGCATATGTAACCTTTTTGCTTTGGACTTACATGGATCAGATAAATTGATCCAAGGCCAAAGTCAGATCTTATGAGCATTAAGCTTAGCCTGATAGTTTACAGTGCCCTTCATAGACTTAGTCCTGACCTGAGCATGCTTAGAGTACTCAGTAGGAACGTAAGTTAGTGGTATTACCTTGGATAGTCTTCAGGATGGATCTTCATGTTCTCCGGTCTTCAGCTTCAGTTCAGGCCAACTCCACGAGTGACACTGACTCCTTCAGGGTGAAGTGCACTTCAGACTTCAGACTTCAGCACGTTCCCCCTGAACTGAATTCCTAACCTGACTAATCCTGATCTAGACTATCCTGAGTTCTGTACTTGGGCAAATCATCAGGGGTTTTGGGATCTAATCAAAATACTCAGAATGTCCCAACAGTTGAGAAGGCATCTTTCTCCTTGAATGAAGCTTTAGTTTGCTTGCCTTCCTTACATGCTCCGCACACATGGTCTTTGCTAAAAACTTCCTTAGGTAGACCCTCTGAAAGAGAAAGTCGAGAGATTTTGTTAATAATGTTGAAGTTTAAGTGACTAAGGCGCTTATGCCAAAGCCAACTGAGTTCGGAGGAACTCCTAGCGACCAAACAAGTTTCAGGAGAGCTGCTCTGAAAGTCAGCAAAATAAACATTGCCTCTCCTGACACCTGTAATAAGAACTTGTAGTGTAGATTTATCTTTCACAAGGCATATATTCGAGGTAAAATCTACACTAAATCCACAGTCACAAAACTGACTGACAGATAGCAGGTTATGCCTAAGACTCTCTACATAGGATATATTAAGCAATTTAACAGAACAAAAAACAAGAGTATCAAACCCTCTGGTTAAACCCTTACATTTGTCAACAAAGGTAACCTGCGGGCCATCCTGAGCTACGTAGTCCTGAAGGAGATCACAAAATCCGGTCATGTGCCTGGAGCAGCCTGAATCCAGGTACCAATTCTTCTTCTTCTTGTAGCCCCCAGCGACCTAAAAAGAATCAGGTCTTAGGTACCCATCTAGTATTGGGTCCTACAGTGTCAGTCATACCCTTCGGGATCCAGATTTGTTTAACAATTCTGATAGCATCAGAAGTGTAAACCTGTCTCCCTGAAACATCAACATACACTGTCCTCTTCTTCCTAGGTGCCTTGGAAGTTGAGGGTGTATGGGTGTCAGCCTGAGGTTCAGGAGCCCTGGATTTCTTCTTGGGTGCTGGCCTCCTGTTCCTCCTTGGCCTGGGTGCAGCGGGCTGAGATGTGTCCTAAGAAGGAGCTACTCGAGCCTGACCTCTAGGCACTTGAGGTCTGGCCTAAGCGTTATCGGAGTATGGTCTCCGTTGCCCTTCGGGAGCCACCTGGCGAGTCCTTTTCCGAGGAGGATTGCGACGTCCCTGATGGGCCCTTTGCCCTGTCTGAGGCTTCTGGACCTCAGTATCCCTTGGCCCTGCCTGAGGCCTCCTCTGACCTGAATTCCTTCTACCCTGAGTATTCTGAGCCTGAGCCTGAGAGGTACTTGGGGCAGAGTTCCTTGAGGCCTGAGGGTTCCTAGGTTGAACCTTGGGGTTCCCTTGGTTTGTCTTCCTCGGCTCTTGGTGTGGAACCTTGACCTTTCCCTTTTGGTCTTGGCCTTGGTTCATCAGCCTGTTGCTTGACAGGTTCAGCGGGCATTTTCTCCTTCCCTTTGTCTTTATCCTGGTGAGCAACACTTTCGCCCTTGTCACCAGTGTGGGCAGGGACAAACACCTTTTTCTGAGAGTTGCTCCCTGAAGCAGCTCTCTTTTTCATGCCCTTAGGGTTCTTAGAGCTATCATAGCCCAACCCTACTTTAGCACCATCGGTATGCTGAGAGATAACTGTTAACTCATCAACAACTTGTGAAGATTTGTGTAACTTCTCCAGCTTTTCCTCAAGGTGCGCATTGTGCTTTTTCAGGGCCTCAATTTTAGTGGTGTATTGAAGCACCAGCTGTTGATCAGCGGCCTCTCTTGAGGTTTGTTCGAGATGTCGAGCAGTTTGCTTAGTACTAAGGCGAGCTTGCCACTCAGCTTCGAACATCCCCCTGAGAGCTATCCACTCAATCTCCCGCTGTTCCTGAACTAGGAACCGATCAGTGTCATGAGTCTCAATCAGCGAGGTAATGACAACATTGAGTCTTTCAACCACCAGGGGAGTTTCATCATGCCTATTCTGGGCGTGAACCAACTCTTCCTGAAGGTTTACTAACCTCAGTGCCTCTTCAGTATCTCTCATTCTGAGAGACTCAGTGAGACAATTATTCTCACTAGTCAGATTAGCATTCACATCCACTGTGTGAGTATGAGTCTCCTGCAGCCTTGAAAAATTAACCATCAATTGCTCTAAGGCGAGCTGAAGGTCGAGATCCCGTGATGAGTCTGAGCTAAGCTCAGGTGCGTGATCAGGAGAAGAGGCAGAAGAACATACCTCATCATCTGCCATCAGGCAGAGATCATCATACTCCTCATTGAAGAAAAGTTCTGGGGATCGGCGTCATGGGCCATCAGAATCTGAGGAATCCTCAGCAATCATAGCTCTCTGATCTGATGCCCTAAGATCTCTCTTGGCTCTCTGATCTTCTCTCTCTCGAGGGCTGAGCTCCGGGCTGTCATACTGATAGTGCCCAATTTTCTTACAATGGTAGCACTGATCTGCATCACTGGCAGCAGATTTGTCAGTGTAACGCTTACCTTCTGAGTCCCTCCTGCTCCCTGATGATCTTTCAGGCTTGGAGCTGGATCTTCTGGGCTCAACATCATCTCTCCTCCTGGAGCTCTTCTCTTCTCTCCTGCGCTCATGCTCTTCTCGCTCCCTCCTGGAGTCTGAACCCCTCCTCTCTTCCCTCCGAGGGCTCGACCTCCTGGGACTGGAATACCTGTGATCCCTGGAGTCAGTATAAAACTTCTTATACCTGCCGAAACGAGAGTTCAGCTTCTCGAATCTCTGGACCATCAGGCTGTACTCCAAGGCGAGCTCGTCCCTGTTCATCTTTTTCAGGGACTTGGAACCTGATCCAGCCTCAGGCTCAGGAGTAGCTTTAAGAGCCACACTCTTTTCCTTCTCAGGCGTCCTCGCCTCAGTGACATCCTCACTGACTTCACCCTTTGTCTTCCTCTTATTGAAGTCAAATTCCAGAGCCTTTAACTCTGAGAAGAGGTCAGAGTGAGAGACGTTCGTAAGATCCTAAGTGTTCTTCAGTAAGATCACTCTTGTGTCCTATCTTTCAAGGAGGCAGTTAAGGATTTTCGAGGACACCTCCCTCTTGGGAAACTCCTTCCCAAGGGCTGCCAGCTCGTTCATCATCTTAAAGAAACGAGATTCCATCTGATAGATGGATTCTCCATCCAGCATCCTAAATGCCTCAAACTTCCTGATAGCTAGATCACACTTATTCTCTTTAATCTTCTCAGATCCCTCGCTCATCACCTGCAGGGCCTCCCAGATCTCCTTTGCAGTCTTTAGATACATTAGCCTTACCGAATTCTCATAAGAAACGGTGTGGAGTATAATGTTCTTAGCAACATTATCTAGTCCAATTTGCTTAATCTGATCAGATGTAAGCGCGGACCTCTCACAGGCTCATCTCCTGCTTGCGGAACTGGGACATTTCTAGGCACGGGCCAGGTAGTAGCACGGTTCGTCATGCACGTGATATTACCAGTCTCGATCACCTTGTGCATCTTGTCATGAATGGAGTAGAGATGGGCAAGGACCCTGAATTTCCAATAATCATAGTTATCAATAGAGAACTCAGGAAGATTGCCCTCAAGGTGCTTAGAATTGGATGCCATGATATGCAGTTTTCAGAAACAGATCTAGTTCAGTTGATCACCAAAAGTTTCTCCTCAGAAACTGTTGGTAAACAAAGTCAGTGGTCTTTTCAACCACTACTCTGATACCACTTGTTGGTCCCGAAATGAGTAAATCAGTGTATGGGGGGGGGGGGAATACATTGATGTCAGATTTTCCCAAAATCTCAGGAAAATGCTCTTTCAGACTTAGTCAGGAAGATCCTGATGCATTCAGTTAAACTGATGGTCATCAGGGGCAGCTGGGACAGATCAACAATGAACCAGATAGGCAAAGTCAGAGTGTGCTCTCAGAAGCTTAGTAGAGATAACCCACCTACTGACAGCTCAAAAGCTTGTCAGTTGGATAGCTATCTCAGTAAGCTAGAGTAAGTGCGGAATGTGAGCCCTTAGGTTTCTACTTGTTTTAGTTTCTGAAAACTTTGATCAGCCTTGCTTATGAAAACGTGTTTAAGGCTGGTGCACAGTTTTCAGTGTCAGGATGAAAGATTCATCCTGATGATTTGAGAACAATGCAAGTATGCTCAGTTTAATATGATGACAAGTATGATCCTGAGCAAGTAAGTAAATCAGCACAAGGGACGTTTTTAACGTGGTTCGTAGATAACCAACTCCAACGTCCACGACCTGATTAAACAGGAAGCTACCCTCTACCACTGAGGATAGGTACTTGATTTTTACGTGCCAAGGGACACGAGTAGCCTTCTTCCTCTCTAAGGAATCGACCCCTGGGCATTCTACAAGTCCCAGTCCTTCTAACCAACCTACTTACAGACTGAGGGGTTTGATATTCTTGTTTCCAACTATTGTGTGCTGATCCTTCTAAACAAAACAGTTCTAAGGATGGGATCAACACTCTAAGCAATATACAGATTAGATTCCAACTACAACACTAGGGAAATTTAAAACTTCAGAGTGTTACTTCAAATTTGCTTTGAGTGCTTGAAATCTTGAGAATGCTTTCACTTTGAAATTTCCCGTAACCTTGAATGGGTTCAAGGTGATCTGTATTTATAGAGTGATTTGAAAAAGATCCGTTGGAGGAGATCTTGAGCAAATCAGTCTATTTTAGGGTTGTTGCAGGCTAGAAGTACTAGTTGACCTTTTTCCAATGCTTAATCTGGAAAATTCTGTCCCACCGCCTGCAACTATGAGACACATTGAATGCTGCATTAATTGCTGTGCAGACTCCGACATGTGTGTCGGCCACCGATTTGCTCTCCATACAAACGGCTAGTTTTTTTATATTGACTTGTAATTCCTCGTACATTTAATCTCCGAGTTTCTTGTCATTTACTCAGGATAAATGTTTGTCTTAATGGAGTCCACTGACATGCTCTTTGTCTCAGGTGTTAACATAAATGTCAACTTCCCATAACATAAGTAACATTTTTGCTTTGGACTTACATGTATCAGATAAACTGATACAAGACCTAAGTCAGGTCTTATGAGCATTAAGCTCAGCCTGATAGGTTACATTGCCCTTCACTGACTCAGTCATGTCCTGATCATGCTTAGAATAACCAGTAGAATCATAAATCAGTGGTATCGTCTTGGATAGTCTTCAGGATGGACCTTCAGGTCTTTGGTCTACAGTTTCAGTTCTGGCCAAATCCAAGAGTGAGACTAACTCCTTCAGAGTGAGGTGTACTTCAGACTTTAGACTTCAAGGTCGACTCTATCAATCTTCAATCTTCAACACGTTCCCCCTGAACTGAATCCCTAACCTTACAATCCTGAACTAGACTATCCTGACTTCTGTACTTAGGCAAATCATCAGGGGTTTTGGGATCTAATCAAAATACTCCGATTGTCCTAACACAAATAATTATTTATTCTTATGGAAATAATTATTTTTTCTTATAATAACACGTCTAAAATTGCAAACACTATGTTACTACATGAATCAATATACCTAAAGTTAAAGATGATGATTAACTTATAAAACACATATTTATTCTTATAGTAACACACAATTTATCCTTATAGTAATATGGATTTGCCCATATAGTAATATAAACTGGGGGAGCAAATGTGTGTTACCAATAGAGCAAATGTGTGTTACAATTAGAGCAAATATGTGTTACTTTAAGATCAAAATGTGTTACTGTATATACAATTTTTTATTTGTCCTAAGAAAAATGTATATTGTACTTTATATAACATATGTAAGGTATTAAAAGATGTATTAGTATATTAACAACATATTATCAACATAAATTAATAAAAAAAAATAAAAAATTAAATAACACATATTTATCCTTGCAAAAATACATATATTCCTTATAGTTACTTGAAAAGTACAAACAAATAATTTTTTAAGAATTAGTAACAAAGATTTTGCCTAATAATAACACACATTTGTCTATATTGTAACATAAACTAGGAGCGAAAACCTAGAATACGCAACTTGCGTGAATTTTTAAAAAAATGCCCAGATCCAATTCGACTCTATTTGGACTCACGAATTTTTCAAAAATAGATAATTATAAGGTAGAATATTCTATGCAAGTGTTTCTATATATATATATATATATTTGTGTTGCTAAATTAATTCTTTATTTATGTTCATTTTAATATTAATATATTTATATTTTCTTTACTTTTTTTCATTTTCTCCTCCTAATCCTTCGACTAAGTCCTATCTGTTGTATTTAATATTAATATATTTATATGATATAATAGAGTTTTTAACTGTAGTTTTTTATTATTTATGTTGTTCACATTAATTGAATATTTTATACAATCTATAATATGATATGTATATGAGAGAGAATAAATAAATATTAATTAAAAATAAATTTGAAGAAAACAGTTAGCATGAAGGCAGTGGTTTTGAACTTGCCAATTGACATGATTAAATTTATGAGAAAATTACAAAATAGTTCACAAAATTGACACTAAATATAAATTGGTTATGTGCAGAAAAATATATGTTTTTGTACATGAAAAAATTATACTTCTGTGCAAATATAGTAAATCAATTTGTAAATATAGTAACTTTTTTGAACCAATATGTAAATGCTCCTAAATTCATATCTTTTGATTAAGAGGCATGGCAGCTCGGCGTCCTAATTAATAATAATAAAAAAGGATAATGAACTACTACTAAATATTTCGAAAAGAGTTATAAAATCTTATAACATATCTCTTCGATATAATCTCTTGAGTACCTATAAATACTTCACATTATTGAAGATTGAAATAATTGAAATATATATGAGTATTTCTTCTCTGTGTTTTTTTCTTTTTTCTCTCTAAAGTATTTTTGAGTTCTTATCTTCAAAACACTTGCGATATCTACTTTTTAAATTAGTTAGAGTGTAACTATCAAATTTTTGTGAAATAAATTTTGCATCTTGAAAGTCAATTCCTTGTGAGAATCATTTACACCAGAGTGGGTGGAATTAATACCTTTAAAGATAACATCAATTTTTTGGTGTACCTAATCCATCTTCATGTCCATTACCCACATATTATGCATCTATTTTAAGGGTATTAATTCTGCAATGGAGTCAGCATTGGTGAAGCTACAACTAAATGATGAGACAAACTCGAAAAAGTTGAATGGTCTCAACTATAAACGTTGGAGCATGAAAATGGAGTACCCTTTGACAATTGCAAAGGTACTTTATGTTCTAGGTGAAAGCTGTCCGGAGGAAATTACCAATGCAAATGCAACTGAAGAACAAAAGTCTGAAGTAATAGAGAAAGCAAAGAAATGAAAGAATGATGATTTTACCATCTCTACACCATTCTGCAATCCCTGAACAACACATTGTTCAATGTATTTCATACCTACTAAACTGCTGCAGAACTTTGGAATGCTATAAAAAGGAGGTACATTATAGAAGATATTGGTAACAAGTCATTTTTAGTTAACAAGTATGTTGAAAACAAGATGGTCCCAACCGATCATTGATCAGGTCAATGAGTTGAATGATATAACAACAGAATGTGCTGATACGGGTGAACTCATTTCTAAAAAATTTCAAGTTTCTAACATCAATGGTAAACTTCCTCCATCGTGGAAAGATTATCAAAAGAAACTAGAACATAAGAAGAAGTCTGTCTCTTTTGATGAACTTCTTCATGGTATTCAAATTGAGAATGAAAGTTCAAGAGAGATGAACAAATTTCAAGAAAAAATGGTGTTAATCATGTTGATGATAAGAATCAATCTGAAATTTCTAAGGGAAACCAAGAAAAATTCATGAACAGAAAAATTCAAAAGAAAATGGGAATGTTGATAATAGCAACAAGAAAAGGAAAGGTTGTTGCTGAGTGTGTTTCAAACCTAATCATTATGCCAGACAATGTCATCACCGCAAGGAAAAAAATGAGAAAAAAGAAAGACAAAAAAGAACAAACCAACATGATGGACAAAAACTTTGTTGCGGTTATAAGTAAATAAGTTTTGCTTCCCAATTAAATAATGACACATGTATAAATTAAATAAATATCAACATATATTACTATTTTAATTTTGAGGATTTACCAAATTAATTCTCTAATTAAATAGTTAAAATGATATTTACTGTACATGATACAAGTCGTTATTAAATTATGAGTCTTCCGGCACTCGTAAATGGCAATAAATGACTGATTTGCCCTATTTAAGCGAAATAATAAGTGTTTTGTATAAATAAAGAAGAGGGCTGAAATCAATCAAGCTAAATTTGGTCGATTCCTGCCAATCAAATCAACATCAGCCAACCAGATTGCACCACATGTCAGCGCGAATAAGGAATGTCTTCACCTCTTGATTAGGGTCATAATTGCATCATTTTGCGTCCATTTCTATATGGTTTTGATGAGTTTATGTTCATATTTGACCCTAAATTGCTATACTTTGTGATATTGACTTCTCGTTGGCAAGAAAATTTGCTTTATAGATAAAAACGAGCAAAAATGAGAAATTCCCGACTATAGGGGTTGAGATAATGAAATCCGAGCTCATGGAGAAGTTTAAAATACTCAAATGAAGACCATAGAAAGATCGGATGAGCTATCGGATCGAAAACATTAGAGTCGAAAATCGGACGTCGAGGAAGAGCCCAGCTCGCGTGCCCGAAGTAGCCAACTCGCGCATCCGTAGAAGTAGTTCGCGCTTTCCCAACCTGTCTGCGTTGTTTGCTTGCAGGCGACCATAAGTTTCCGGCCGCACGACCAGCGCAATTCGCGCGCCTTCAGTGCCAGCTCGCGCGCATGCCCATTTTTCAGCACAATTAAGGGTAGTTTCATCCTTTCACGCGATTAATGAAGGGCATTTTGGTCTAAGCATGATGAGCACTATAAATACATCAAGTTTCTTTGGAGGGACTTTTCATGATTCCACTTTCATTAGGGAGGTTTTAGAGAGAGATTAGGTAGTTATTAGTGGGGTTTCTTATTTCCTTGCACTTCTCTCTACAAATTCTTGCAATCTAGCCATTAGATCTTTCATCCATTTATATCATTAGATTCATCTTGTCAAGAGCTTTAATTCTATGGTTTGTTTTTGCGTTTTGATTTCCGGATCAAGAGTTGGATTTTCAAGGTAGAAGAGTAGTATTTCAATTCACTTGTAATAGGTAAGATACTTGTAATTTCTTTACATTTTAGTCTTAATCATGATGCTAGTTAGCTTGATTGTTGATTTGGTGCCCCAATTAGCCATGGGCTAATTCCTTTATGCATTGGTATATGAACCTTATGTAGTAATTTTGTGTTTCATTAATCCTATTCATGTTTAGTGAATTTGATTGATTGATTCTCTTAATTGATGAATTGTATTGATGCTTGGAATGTTCAATTGGATGTTTAGAGCCTAAGTGTATTATCAACATATGAGAATTGAGCTTGTTCATGGAAGTTCTTAATTGAATGTTGTGCATGCCAAGTGTTTGATTAAATGCTTTTAAGTCAATGAGAATTGTTTATGAGTAAAGACCTCTCAATTAGAGTATTATGTGTTGTTAGAGAGATCTAGACACCTAATGAAGTTATAGGCATAGTTTATCAATCAATGGAACTACATGCTAGGATAAGATAGGCACTAAATGAACCATAAAGGGATTACACTAATGCATGCTTCTCACACTTGCTCATCTTTCACAAGAAGGTGATAGTTAGATTTCAATATTTTTGCACAACAAAGTAGATAGAAACCCAAGACCATTTTACTTGTTTTCTTGGATTCTACTTGTTAAACAACATTATTACTATTCATCGCTCCATTTCCTTGAGATCGATATATTTTAACTTGGTTACCTTGCCACGTACACTACGACCACGTACACTTGTGTATGAGCACGAAATTGGCAAACACATATCCACCCTAAAAATAGGGGTCATATTCATGCATTTCAACATATCAAAAGATCAAAATCATAACAAAGACTCCGATGAATGAACGAGCAGTAGCAATCCTCTCGACGAGCAAAACTGCGAGTTAAGAAGATCTATTGATCCAGTCTTCGAAGATTCAAGCGTTCTTCACCAAATCTGAAGCCGTTCTTTGTCAAAACCCTCCAGAAACACCGTTTGATCCAAGACAAGAGGTCAAATCCCTCCGATCAGATGTTTTTCTTGAAGAACACTTTGAAGATCAACAAGTGTTCTTCGCCATCTTCAACCGTTCTTCTCCAAATCCAGTCAGAAACATCCTTCGATCAGAAACAAGGAGTTTCATCCCTCTGATAAGACGTTTCCAGCCGAAGAACACCTCGAAGACAACAAGTGTTCATCACCGTCTTCAAACGTTCTTCATCAAGTTCATCCACAAAAGCATCTCAATCCAGGAGCAATGGGCCAAATCCCTCCGATCAAGCGTTTTAGCTCAAATCCAACCTAGAAGATTTAAAGATCGTTCTTCACCAAATTTGAAGCGTTCTTCACCAAAATCTTCCAAAGACTAATGCTCGATCCAAAACAAGACGACCTAGTCCTTAGATAAGCTTTATCAAATCAAAATCTAACCAAAGTCAAGTCAAAGTTGAAGGAGAATTAGAGGACAAATTAGAGAGAGAACCCAAAATTCAAGAAAAATAAATTGTATATCATTTCAAGTGTTAATAAATATTTTATTTACACAAGAATTGGTATAAAAAGTTTGGCAAGCCCAGTGGGACGTCACTCTACCTCTCATTGCTCCTCTTCAAGACTTCAAAGCTTCAAGTTTACATCAACCATCTTCAACATGTCTTCAGCACACAAGATCTTTGTTAGAGTTACTCCATCCAAGCCTGTCGAAGCGAACGTGGTCACTCGAAGTGTATCGAAGAAGTTGGAGTTTGAAGCCTCTTCGCATACTATCTTCAGTTGGGAACATATCCCCTTGTGCTATGAAGGAAGATGAAGTTAACTCAGCAAGCTCAACTCCTCGCTCCCACTCAGACTCCTCATCAACTTCAGGAGAAGCTCCAGTGATGATGATGGACACTTCAACCAAAGAAGAGAGACTCTCAAGCCTGCCCAGAGATGTTGAAAGCCTTTCCAGTCATGTCAAAGAACAAGACTCTACAATTCCTAAGCTGATTAGCAAAGTGGACGACATCGAGTCAAGTCATGCTCGTGGAAAACAAGTTGAAGAGCATGATGAAGTGGAGACTTCAAACAAATATCAAGCAGCTGAGACCGAACCAACTGCTAGGGAGCTGCTGATATCAGCTGACAGCGGAGTACAAATTGACCAGCTCAAAGAACTCATCTTAGAGACTTTGAAGAGAAAGTTCGAAGGAGACTCAAAGTCAAGCCACAGCTATGCCAAGCCTTACACTGATAGGATCAACAACTTAAGGATGCCAGTCGGCTACTAACCTCCAAAGTTCCAGCAGTTCGATGGCAAAGGCAACCCGAAGCAGCACGTCGCTCACATTATCGAGACTTGCAACAATGCCAGGACATATGATGATCACTTGGTTAAGCAGTTTGTCAGCTCTCCATCAATGCGACAACCTCCGTAACCAGCATCAGAATACCCTGTCAGTTCTAGGTTGTCCTAAATTGATTGTACCTTTTAGGTATTTCAGAAGTTTCTTGGCACTCTCTAAATGACTTTTCTCGGGATTTGACTGGTATCTTGCACAAACTCCAACTACGTAAGTGATATCAGGTCAACTTGTAGTCAGGTACAATAAAGATCCTATAAATGCCCTATACTCAGTCTGGTCTATGGAGATCCTTTCCTGGTCAGGATCCTCCTTCTCATTAGTGTTCATCGGAATCCTTGAGACTTTACTAGACTGAACGCCGAACTTCTGAATCAAATCTCTCGTGTACTTAGACTGATTGATAAAGATTCTGGAGTCCAACTGCCTGACTTGTAGACCTAAGAAGAATTTCATCTCTCCCATCATGGACATCTCGAATTTACCAGTCATCGGCTTGGAGAATTTCTCACGAAGCTTCAGATTCGGTGATCCAAATACAATGTCATCGACATATATCTAAACCAGCAGAATATCCTCACCTTCAGTGATCCTGAATAGGGTTCTATCCACTGTTCCTTTCACGAACCCGTGGTCTATTAGGAATTGGGAGAGAGTATTATACCAAGCTCTAAGAGCTTGTTTCAGTCCTTAGAGTGCTTTCTTCAGGCGATATACCTCATCACCAACTTCGAATCCGGGAGGTTGCTCTACATACATCTCCTCATTCAGTACACCACTCAGAAAAGCACTCTTAACGTCCATCTGATACACTTTGAACTTCTTATATGTTGCATATGCCAGAAACAGCCTGATGCTTCCAACCTTGCGACCGAAGCGAAGGTCTCATCATAGTCGATCCCTTCGACTTGAGAGTGACCCTTCACCACCAGTCTGGCCTTGTTCCTGACGACAACATTCTTCTCATCCCACTTGGTGCCAATAATATGTTGACTGTTCGGTGTAAATAAGTCCTCACGCAAGTGTACGTGTTCGCTATGAGCGTGGTAAGCTTGACCAAGTTTTAAAATATATCAAACCCAAAGGAGACGGGGACTTGTAAGGAAAATTCGTTGTTTCAATTGGCTAGCTAACAAAGCAATAAAGGAGAAAGGTTTCTATCGTCTACTAATTCGTCAAAAGAGTAAACTACCTATCACCTTGTGTTTGCAAAGTGAGCAAATGTGAGGAGTATGTGCTAGTGTACTATCCTATGTTTCATGCAGTGAAGTATCACTCTATCATGCAATGAGATTGTGCATAATCAATGGACAAGCCACTCTAACATGCAAAAGGTTTCCCTAATAACATATCAAAGTCTCTAATTGTTCATCTAATTCACTAAAGATAATTCTCACTATCTTAGGAATTTTATCAAACACTTGATATGCATTGGCCTTGATATAAGAGAATTAAGGAAATAAGCTCTACTTTCGCAAGAGATTAACTCCCTAATGGCCCTAATGATCATCTACAGATGCAAGCATTCATTCAATCCATCAATGTAGAGAATTGATCATACAACAACTTAAAACATTCAAAAGATCAACATATCACTACACTACTCCATAGGCATCATACACTAACACATAAAGGAATTAGCTCATGGCTAATTGAGTAATCATTAGAACAATTAAACTAGGAACAATCTTCATTAAGCAAGAAATGTAAAGAGAATTACCTATTACAATGAAAATTGGAAAGATACAATTTACCTCTAAAATGCTAACTTGAAATCCGACAATGGAAATTGAAATTCAATCGGTGAGAATGTATCCTTAGATGAGACGAGAATGTAGGAATTAACAGATCAATGATCACTATGGTAGATCAAAAGTTATCTAAGAATTTGTGAGAAGAAATCTTAAAAAACCACCAAATAACTACCTTTCTCTCTCTAATATAAAAATCTCACTATGATTATGAACTAATGTGACTTGAATTATGACTTTTTCTCCTTGAGAATCTGATCTTTAGAGTATTTATAGTGCCCACAATGCTTGGTCCAATATGCCCCTCATTAAACGCGTGAAAAGACGAAACTGCCCTTCGAAAATTGGAAATTCGAGCCATCGCACGATCACCAGCATATGGCCGCACGAGTCTGGCTCGTGTGAGCACTCGTGCGGCTCGTCGTCGCCCAAACCAGAGTCCGTCACACGAACGCGAGCTCGTGGTCGCACGAGTCTGGCTTGGCTGCGCTCCAGCTCGGCCTCGACTTGTGCGATCGATCCTCAACTTTCTCATTTTCTTCATATCTTGAGTTCTAGAGCTCCGATTGACTTGATTCTTTTTCCGTTGCGACCCTCTCTTCGAACTATTCAACATGGTATATCATTTTCCTCCATTGGATCAACTCACATTTTCTGAACTTTTACGAACTTGCGACTCTTGCCTGTTTTTGCTCGTTTTCACTACAAAACATATTTTCTTGCCACAAAATGGTTAATAGCACAATTTATACCAAATTAGGGTTAAATATGAACATAAGCACATCAAAACCATATAGGAATGGATGCAAAAACATGTAATTATGACCCTAATCAAACCCCCAAACTAGATTGTTGCTCGACCTCGAGCAACGAAGCGATAAGATAGGGGAATAATTGTATGTATGAAGCATCAAGCACACAATCAAATGCCATAGAATCATGGCTCAATATCAAACAAATCTAAAATGCAATTTCATCAAATCAACAATCAAAATTGAATCAATGAACAAATTGTCAAATCGACAAGTCATGATCCTCACAAAGAAGTGTATAACTCATCTCTCAAGTGTTTGAGGTTCTCTCAATCTTCACACAATGATACAAATACTACCATAAGCTTGGCTCAAGTCTCAAATTCTCCCCCACTTAAAATGACAAATCATTCACACATCATTGAGGACTTTCATACGGTTGTAATGTTGGCTCTTTGGTAGGGAAGGATAGATATGGATTAGAGTGACTAAGTATGATTAGTAAAGCATAGAAGGAATCAAGTAATAGTCATTCACATCTTTATGCAATTGTGCACATTCTTCATGCTCTTCAAAATCACACTTTCAAGATCATTCTTCCCTTCTTTGCAACTTTTAGCCAAACTCACAACAAAGGTCAACTTGACCATATTTTCAACAAAAGTCAACTTTTTCTCATGCTTTGCTAGCACTTGCCTTTTTTCGAAAATTTCAATCCATGCATAAAATTCTTCATATCTTCCACTTTAGGCCACCATGTTCTTTATCATATCATCAATCTTCCTTCCTTCTTTTCACTCTACTAATCATAGGGACAAGAGAGTTCCAAAAAGGAAGAAAAATGGCTTAAAGTGTGGTTAGCCAAAAGAAAGGTTTAAAGGCACAAAATGGTGAGCAATGGATAATAATATCAAGGTAGGCTCATAGGGCAAAGTAGCTCAATTTAGATAAAAAATGGCCTCAAATCATATCATGTGAATTCAATGTCTAATGTAGCCTTAAACAAGACTAAAGCCAAGTTCTAGAGTAAAATGTACATGTGTGGGACTCACATCAAAGAATATCATCCGTTCAAGATTGAAACGGGCATAGGTGGCTCAAAACCTCACGGGTATAGGGTGATCATGACTCATCTCATATAAAAAATGCTCATATCATCAAAATCTCAAGTATCATCAAATCCATAGCACAAAAGACAAGATAAGAATCAAGCCATAACTCCACTACATCCAACATGAACTTTCAACTCATCCACACATCCATAAACATATCTCATGCCACACTACTCAAAACAAGCAACAATATGGCAAAAATAACGAGCAAAAACAAAGCATCATATAAGCATAAGGTCCAAAACATCATAGGAACACTAAGAATCAACAAAAGCATAGCATTGCAATGAGAATGGCAAAACGATCACACCCCCCCAAACTTTTTTGGACCATAGGTCTAAAAAGTTTGGCAAAGAGGTGAAGACAATATCAAGCAATGCACAAGTATAAAGCACACTCAATAAAAGCATCATAAATCCTAAGATCAAATTCATCAATAATCCATCACAAGAACAAATACCAAGAGAACTAAGCTACCTAAAAAGAAGTACCACCATCATCAAGTAAAATCATTACAAACCAAAATTCAAATCCTAAAAATATGAGATAGAAGGCATGATAAGGAGAAGAAAATGAGTTACCCATCCTTATGACGTTAGATATAAATCGTCACTTCACGAAGGGGGGTCCATCGGTGGGTAAGTGAAATGCCTTTCACCAATATGCCACCGCATCATAGCTCGTTATGCCTCCAAAATCTCCTCAATGTTCGTTCCCATGGTGTTCATGTTATTGCTCATGGTGTTCACGGTCCTATTTACGGAGTCCACAGTAGTGTTGAGGGAATGATAATTGTCAGTGAGCCTCGTGACATCGGAATGAAGACAAGAATACTCATTCTTAAGGTCACCCACATCAATCCTCAAAGATTGAACTTCATGCCCCCATTCATTAAACGTCAACCCTTCAAACACACGAAATCCTTCTTGTTCGAAAGGCTCTTCCTCCCCAACTTGTTCTTCTTCTCGTGCTTGAGAACTTGAAGCACCCCTTGCCCTTTTGTTCATCCTTTGATGAAATTGTTCCTTAAAGTGAATGTGTTCGGGTGTATAGAGCTTCAAATTCTCATTCTTCTTGATGGTGATTAGCTCATACTCAAGTAAGGGAAAAAGGTCATGAATATTCTGCCCTACAACATAAACAACTTTCAGCTTCCTCTTAAACTTCTTAGACCTTATCAAATGTGCAACATCAATCAATGCGCCCATTGCACCTTCCCTTTCGGGTGAAGCACTAGCCCTTTGAACAATAAATGCAATTAGTCCTCCATAAGCACAATTAGTCATCTCATTTTGTTGACTAAGATTCTTCAAAAGATAGGCCCCGAAGTCCGTCTTTTTAGAAGTGAGCATCGAATGCAAGATATACAAGTCATCACTTCTCACCCTGTTCGGCTCGATTCTTACAAAGACAGTGTTTGCTATGATCTGGTGAGCACAATACAAGATAGGATTAACAAGACTAGAGGACTTAGAAAATTGAGGATTGAAGTTCTCATCATCACTAATCCTTCTCCATATTTCTTGAGCTCTAGTAAACTTTTCCCATGCATAGAAATTTCCTTTCTCAACATTTTCTTCACACCCGAAAATTTCATTGATTTGATTTGTTGTCATGACATAGCTCTCATTCTTTATCCGAAATCTTGCTCGAATCGGAACTCCATCCACTTCTCTCACTTCAAGTGTGCTCAAGAATTCAATGTTTAACTCCTTGCATGAGTCGAAATGTTGAAGATTAAGCAATCCGCTCCATCCGATATTAGCAAACAAATCTTCAATGTCATTCCCAAAGTTACACTCCTCTAAGGAACTCCTATCATAATATCTTCCCGCTTGGAAATCAATACCACATACTTGAGCAAATTTCAAAAAATAGCTTCTTCTCTCCTCAAAGAACAATCCATAGTGGGTAGGTGATTCTCCACACTCTTTAAGACACTCTTCTTCACATATTGGATCATTCCATCCTTTCTTAGGTCTTGAGCTCGAAGCTTTGCTCTTACCTTTGTCTCTCTTCGACATATCCTACAAGAAATAAGCTCAAAGCATGATATATGAAAAATAAGCTCAACAACACACTTCTAGAAGAATTAAATACATGAGCAAATGAAGAACAATACTCTCAATTCATTATCAACTACATTCACTAAGTAGAATAGATTGAACATAATGAGTTTAATTCTAGAATCAAAGAAATCATGCAACTTATAGTCATGCTAATGTCATATATCAATGAAACCTCAAATAAGCAAAAATCATAGGTGAATCAACATTATTAACTCAACCTAGCATCAATATACTCATGCTCATTGACAAATAGCACAACAATATCTTGACAATTCTATTTAAGCATAAAATTCCCAAAAATTCGTCACTATGCCTACACTAAAAAATTCAATCATCAATTAAGTCCAAAATTCACAAAATTAACATGCAATTTGGGTTCTCCATGGATTACCCATCAACAATGTAGCATTATTTCATCAACAATTGCTCAAAATTAAGCTAAAATAAAAAATCCCCAATTTAAGCTCAAGAATCACTAAAAATTGAATTTCTCATTCTAGACAATGCTACCATGGAATTTCAATAAAATTGCAAGAAATAGAATGAGGAGAGTTAAAAGAACGTACCTTTGGAAGGAATTGATGAGAAAAATTGTAGAGTTTGAGATATGGAAATTTTCTCCAACTTTCTCCTTCTTGGTTTTGAGAGAATATGGAGTGCAAGAGTGAAGAGAGAAGTGTGTGTTTGTATGTGGAATAAGTGGAAAATGAGGACAAAGAGTGAGTGGACAACCCTAGGGAAGTGTGGTCAAAGTTGGACCAAAATTTGGTCAAATTCGGACTCAACAAAGTGCCGCACGAACCAATACCTATGGCCACACGAACCGCACTCGTGCGATCATTCATGTGGACCATTGTCGCTCGATCTAGCAAGCTATCGCACGAACCGGACTCGTGCGAGCATTCGTGCGAACCACTGTCGCCCGAACTAGCGAGCTGGCGCACGATCCGAAGCTCTGGGTGCACGAATCCTGGCATGTGGGTGCACGAATCCAAACCTTTTTTTGCACCACTTCGAATTTTCATCTCTTTACACCTTTTTCAAACCATTTTTCTTCAATTTTCCTACACAACACAACTTAAAACTCCTCATGTAACATAAATGGTCATTGAACATCATCAAATTAATCATGAAAATGAGCAATTAATCAAAAAATTAATCACGAATCACACCCCCCAAACTTTTTCGGATCAAGAATCCTAATAAAGTTTGGAAAGAGTGATTAATCAAGAAACTCAAGCTCAATAAACCATGCACACTCCATTTCAACTCCCAAAACAAGAATATCTCAAAACCTTAAGCAAAATATGCTCCTCAAATCTATTCTTGCACATAATAGCATAAAATCCACAAAGAGCAATCAAAGCACAAAATCATGAGCTAAAAATGGCATTCATGCTTCTACCCCTAAAATCAAAAAGCAAAACCAATCAACACAAACGATAAAGGATACAAAAAATGATATAAGGGTGGGTTGTCTCCCACCTAGCGCTTGGATTTAACGTCCCCTAGCCGGACGCTATAAAGCTCAAGTGACATCAAAATCGATAAGGGTTGAGTGACTTACATCACTCAATTTCCTTCTCCAAAAACATCCCTTCTTCACCACTTTCTTCACCACTTGCGTTACCCCTTTATCTTCACTCACTTTTTTTTTCTTTTCGAAAAGATCATCAACATAAAGTTCACTCTTAAGATCAAGAATGTTATCTTTTACCTTTTCATCACTTTCCATCCCATCTAGCATTACTTTGTTCAATTCTCCTTCAATCTTCTTTGGGGAACTCTCGGAAATGTCATGGATTGAAAAAGTAGCTTTTTCACCATTCATTCCAAGAGTAACCTCTCCTCGCTTGATATTAATCAAGGCATCCGACATAGCAAGAAAAGGTCTCCCAAAAATGATAGGATTTCGCACATCTTCGTCAATATCAAGTACAACAAAATCAACGGGATAAATGAACTTCCCCACATGAACAACCACATCTTCTATCACCCCTCTAGGCTTCACTTTAGAACCATCGGCCAATTACACATTAATTGTTGTTGGCCTCAACTCATGTAAGCCCAACTTTTCAGCAATAGAAAGTGGCATCATATTCACACTTGCACCTAAATCACACAAGGCCTTCATCTTCTTACTTCCTTTGATGTGGCAACTCAAAATGAAACTCCCCAGATCTCTAAGCTTTTTAGGTAGATATTTTCGTATCAACTCACTACTCCCATGAGTAAGCTTGACCATTTCCGATTCATTGGATTTCATCTTCCTTGCCATAACATCCCTCAAAAACCTTGTATAATTTGGCAATTCCTCAATAGCTTCTAGAAAAGGTATCTTTGAATATAGCTTTGTGAAAATCTCAAAGAACTTCTTAAATCTCTCATCGAGTTTATCTTTCACTCTTTTCGAAATTTCCACCTTCACATCTTTTTACACTTTCCCTTCTTCCACCTTTCTTTCCTCACCCCCTAATTTTTCTACCCCTTCAACTTTCCTATCCTTTTTCTCCATTCTCTCAACTACCCCCATTACTTTCTCATCACCCTTCACAACAAATTCTTTCCCTTTAACACATTTAACTTCCTCCACCAATTCGAGATGAAAATTCTCCATAGCATTCCTTTTCAACACCTCACTCTTTAACTTATTGCAAGTAGAAATAGCATTAATATGCTCTCTTGGATTAGTTTCGGTAGTTGAAGGAAACTTACCCTTGTTGATTTGTGGACTCAAAGACGAAGCAATTTGCCCGAGTTGATATTCCAAGCTCTTGATTTGACTTCCTTGAGAAGTATACAAGTCATCAACTCTCTTGTTTGTTTCACTATTCATCTTTCTAAACTCCACTTCAAAATTGTCCAACTTCTTCAAAATCAATGTCAAAGTATCCTCCATGCTCCCTTTCCCTTCATTATTAGGTGGCTTAGACACCAGATCAATCCCGGGTGGCAATTGAATTGCCCCCTTAGGATTGGAATATGAAAAATTCTCATGCCTCCTATTCGGGTTGTAAGGAGGGTTACTTTGATTTGGATATGGACCTCCTTGTTGTCGAAAAGGTGGAGCAACATATGACCTTTGATTATTTTGGAAAGAATTGTTGTATTGAGGCCGACCTATGTAACTCACTTCTTCTTGGGTAGCGGTAGTAGGAGGAGGAATACTCTCGACAACATTCACTTGCATAGGAGCTGGAGCTTGGTTTTGGTTTTGGCCTCCATAGAGCAAATTACACACATTTGTCAATCTTTCCTCGAGAAGTGCAACTCGATCACCCGTTCCACTATTGGAATCTCTTTGAAAAGCATCATTCACAGCTATATTCTCAATGATCTCGTTCACTTGACGAACGGTCTTAGTCCAAACCGACCCCCCAGCACAAGAATTCAAGTAATTCTTGTCTCCTTCATGCAATCCAATTGTAAATGTCAAAAGTATGTCTTCATCCTTCAAACCATGTTGAGGACAAGCCAACAACAAGGTTTGATACCTCTCCCATGCACCAGATATTGTTTCTCTCGCCTTTTGTCGAAAAGTCTTTATCTCTTCCCTTGCCTTCAACATTTTTTATGGGGGGTAAAATTTCTTGAGAAATTGTGAACTTAACTCCTCCCATGTGGCTGCTTTCAAATTCATTGATCTGATCCATATCTTAGCTCTACCGGTCAAGGTAAAATTAAAGAAACAGAGCTTCTTTTCATTATCTGACATCCCTTTGTATTTAATCGTGTCGCATAACTCCATGAAGTTATTGAGATGAGCATTGGGATCTTCTCAATCACTTGATCCTTCGAAAGGCGACTCTTTTAACAACTTCAACTGATTAGTGTTAAGCTCAAACTTCTCGGCATCTATCGGTGGTCTCTCAATACCATCATAATGCTCATTTACTCTTGGCTCAAAGTAGTCTCGGAGTAATGGTTCATTGTTTTGCAGCGGGTTCACGATTTGTGGTCTTTGGTGTTGAGGTTATGGTGGATATGGATAGTAAAGATAGTTATGTGGTGGTGGTGGATAGTATGGTTGGTTAATTGGTGGATAGTTTGGGTAGTTAGGATATTAAGGTGGGTAGTATGGTTGATTTGGTGGTGGGTAAGGTTGATATTGACGTGGTATAGGTTGTGGTTGTGGAACCTCCCTTTGAGCCAAGTGCTCCTCACCTTGATGCACTTGTCCTCTTAATGGTTCCTCTTCTCTAATTTCATCTCGAGCTTCATTCATTTGATTATCCATGTTCTCTCGATTCAATCTAGCTTCTCTTCTCCTTCTTCGTAGGCTCGTTTCAAGGTCTAAATCAAAGGGTAATAAATCTCCCCCTTGACTTCTCGTGTGCATATACCTACAAGAAAGCGAATATCAAATTCTCACAATAGGAACCAATCAAAAAGAAAAGAAACAACAAACAACCAAATAATCAAGTCGTCTCCCCGGCAACGGCACCAAAAACTTGTTCGGTGTAAATAAGTCCTCACGCAAGTGTACGTGTTCGCTATGAACGTGGTAAGCTTGACCAAGTTTTAAAATATATCGAACCCAAAAGAGACGGGGACTTGTAAGGCAAATTCGTTATTTCAATTGGCTAGCTAACAAAGCAATAAAGGAGAAAGGTTTCTATCGTCTACTAATGCGTCAAAAGAGTAAACTACCTATCACCTTTTGTTTGCAAAGTGAGCAAATGTGAGGAGTATGTGCTAGTGTACTATCCTATGTTTCATGTAGTGAAGTATCACTCTATCATGCAATGAGATTGTGCATAATCAATGGACAAGCCACTCTAACATGTAAAAGGTTTCCCTAATAACATATCAAAGTCTCTAATTGTTCATCTAATTCCCCAAAGATAATTCTCACTATCTTAGGAATTTTATCAAACACTTGATATGCATTGGCCTTGATATAAGAGAATTAAGGAAATAAGCTCTACTTTCGCAAGAGACTAACTCCCTAATGGCCCTAATGATCATCTACACATGCAAGCATTCATTCAATCCATCAATGTAGAGAATTGATCATACAACAACTCAAAACATTCAAAAGATCAACATATCACTACATTACTCCATAGGCATCATACACTAACACATAAAGGAATTAGCTCATGGCTAATTGAGTTATCATTAGAACAATTAAACTAGGAACAATCTTCATTAAGCAAGAAATGTAAAGAGAATTACCTATTATAATTAAAATTGGAAAGATACAATTTACCTCTAAAATGCTAACTTGAAATCCGACAATGGAACTTGAAATTCAATCGGTGAGAATGTATCCTTAGACGAGACGAGAATGTAGGAATTAACGGATCAACGATCACTACGGTAGATCAAAAGTTATCTAAGAATTTGTGAGAAGAAATCTTAAGAAACCACCAAATAACTACCTCTCTCTCTGATCTAAAAATCTCACTATGATTATGAACTAATGTGACTTGAATTATGACTTCTTCTCCTTGAGAATCTGATCTTTAGAGTATTTATAGTGCCCACAATGCTTGGTCCAATATGCCCCTCATTAAATGCGCGAAAAGACGAAACTGCCCTTCGAAAATTGGAAATCCGAGCCATCGCACGATCACCAGCATGTGGCCGCATGAGTCTGGCTCGTGTGAGCACTCATGCGGCTCGTCGTCACCCAAACCAGAGTCTGTCGCACGAACGTGAACTCGTGGTCGAACGAGTCTGGCTTGGCTGTGCTCGAGCTCGGCCTCGACTTGTGTGATCGATCCTCGACTTTCTCGTTTTCTTCATATCTTGAGTTCTAGAGCTCCGATTGACTCGATTCTTTTTCCGTTGCAACCCTCTCTTTGAACTCTTCATTATGGTATATCATTTGCCTCCATTGGATCAACTCACATTTTCTGAACTTTTATGAACTTGCTCGTCTCTTACCGGTTTTTGCTCATTTTCACTACAAAATATATTTTCTTACCACAAAATGGTTAATAGCACAATTTATACCAAATTAGGGTCAAATATGAACATAAGCACATCAAAACCATATAGAAATGGATGCAAAAACATGCAATTATGACCCTAATCATTGACGCATAGGTCTCTCTACTAACTCCCAAACCTGATTACGCTCAAACTGATTGAGCTCATCCTGCATGGCCAAGATCCAGTTGGAGTCAGCAAAAGCTTCTTCTATGTTCTTAGGCTCCTGATCAGACAGGACGCAACATAACTTAGCACTCTCGCCATGGAACAACCTTGTCCTACCTCATAGATATCTCCAATGATATCAGCCAATGAGTGATCTCATAGCCATGTCCTCCGGCTTAGAGCAGCACTTGGAGCAGCTCCTAGAGTTCCCTCACCAGATCCTGAAATGTCAGCATCTAGCACAGGTAACAAAGAAGAGCGAACAAGAGAAGGGGAGACTAAGTCATTTCCTGAGATTTGCCCAATGTTAGGGACATTGATTACCGCAGCAGAGTTAGACTCAGTAACTGTCTTAGGTGCAGAAGCATCATCACCAACAGTCATTACCTCAGGTTGAGTCCGTGGCTCTGTCTGAGACTCAACATTCTTTGAGGCGACGACATCCTGAGGGTTGGCCTGAGCTCCACCATGATCATCGTCATCATCATTACATCCCATGGGAGCATGCACAAGTTTGACCTTTAATTTAGAATTCTTCTTCAAGATGAGTCGTGTCATCCTCTTGGTGACCCCCTAAGTGTCAGGACTAGGAACCTGCTTCCTATGCTTTGATGCAGACTTATCGTGAGGTGTTTCCTCCACAGTAAGGGTTTGACAGTTGCAGACCCTGAAGGCTTTGCTAACTGAGGAATATCCTAAGAATATCCCCTCGTCAGACTTGCTATCAAAGGCCTTCAACTGGTCTTTCCCATTGTTCAGGATGTAATACTTACACCCAAAGATATGGAAATAAGAGTTACGAGGCTTTCTCTTATTTCACGTTTCATAAGGTGTCTGAGCATGTTGTTAGTTCAGCATAGATCAGTTCTGAGTGTAACACAGTTTTGATTGCCTCAGCCTAGTACTTCTTGGGCAGTCCTGACTCAGCCAGCATGGTTCTGGCAGCTTCTTTCAGGGTCCGATTCCTTCTTTCAGCTACTCCATTCTGCTACGGAGTCCTAGCTGCAGAAGTCTCATGAGCAATGTCATTGTCAGTACAAAAATCAATTGTATAAGAGTTAATAAACTATGTTCCCCGATCTAATCCTGACGATGCTCTGACCCTGTTCAATACTCAATTTCTTGAGCAACTCTGGAAGCTATACCTGAGTCTCCTTCTTGTTCAGCAAGAAAATAACCCATATGTACCTGGAATAACCATCAATAACAACAATGGCATATTTCCTACAATTGACGTTGACCGGAGTGATTGGACCAAAGAGATTCTTGTGCAAGAGATGAAGTACTCTGTCAGTTGAGAATACATTCTTTTCTTTGAATGTAGCTTTTGTTTGCTTGCCTTCCTGACATGCTCCGCAAACGTGGTCCTTGCTAAAAACTTCATTGGGAAGACCTTCTACAAGAGAAAGTCGAGACATCTTGTTAATAATCTTAAAGCTTAAGTGGCTCAAGCGTTTATGCCAATGCCAACTAAGTTCAGCAAAACTCTTAGCAAGTAAGCAAGTCTCAGGAGAGTTGCTCTTAAAGTCAGCAAAATATACGTTGCCTCTTCTTACACCTGTAATAAGAACCTGCAGTGTAGATTTATCTTTCACAAGGCATATATTCGATGTAAACTCTACACTATATCCTCGGCCACAAAACTGACTAACGGATAACAGGTTATGCCTAAGACCCTCAACATAGGACACATTAAGCACTCGAACTGAGGCGATAATAAGATTATTAGACTCTTTGGTGAAACCCTTAGAGTTATCACCAAAGGTAACCTGCGGGCCTTCCTGAGCAATGTAACCCTAAAAGAGATCGCAAAAACCGGTCATGTGCCTTGAACATCCTGAGTCCAGGTACCAGTCTCCCTTCTTTGGATCCTCCTTCTTCTTCTTGCAGCCCGCAGCGACATGAAAAGAATCAGGCTTCAGGTACCCATCTTGTATTGGGTCCTATTTGGTTAACTGTACCCTTCAGGATCCAGATTTGTTTGACAATTCTGATAGCATCATAAGTATAAACATGTCTCCCTGAAATATCTACATACATCGTTATCTTCTTCCTTAGTGCCTTGGAAGTTGAGGGAGGGTGTGTGGGTGTCCGCCTGAGGTGCGGAGGCCCTAGATTTTTTCTTGAGGGCCGGCCTCCGGTTCCTCTTTGGCTAGGGTGCAGTGGGCCTGGGTGTGTCTAGGCAAATGAGGCCTGGTCTGAGCTTTATCGGAATCAGGATTCCGTTGCCCTTTAGGAGCCACCCGGTTTGTCCTTCTCCTCCTTTCAAGATTGGACGCTCCTGATGGGGCCGGTGAGTATCGACGGGCTACACAAAGCCTAGTCTAATCTTGAACCTAAGCATGGGCGTCATACCAAAAAAGATGAATGTACCCCATCTGAGTCTTCTGGACCTGAGTGTCCTTTGGTTTGGCCTGAGGCTTCCTCTGGTATGAATTCCCTCTATCATGAGTATTCCTCGGCTGGGCCTGAGGTTTAGTCGGGGCAGAGTTCCTTCTCGAACTCCCTCGACCCTGAGTGTTCTTAGGCTGAACCTGAGACATACTCGGAGTTGAGTTCATTTCCGGATTTCCTCCATCCCAAGCATTCCTAGGCTGGGCCTTAGGTTTGCTCGTAGCAGAGTTCCTCGGGACCTGATTGTTCCTAGGCTTAGCCTTAGGCTTTCCCTGGTCTTTCTTCCTCGGCGCCTGATGAGGTTCCTTGGCATATTCCTCAAGTTCTGGCTTTGGTTCCTCAGTTAGTTGCCCGATGGGTTCATCAGGCTCTACATCCTTCCCTGAGCCACAGTTCTGATGAGCAATACCCTTGCATTTGTCATCAGATTGGGCATGAACAAACACCCTTTCGGAGTTGCTGCCTGAAGCACCTCTATTTTGGTCCTGAGATTTCTCCGAGTTGCAACCCAACCCAACTTTAGCACCGTCAGTCCACTGAGAGATCATGGTTAACTTTTCAACCACTTGGTTGATTGGTACAACTGCTCTAGTTGATAGTTCAGGTACTCATTCTCTTTTCTCACGGACTCAATTTCAGTGGTGTAAGGTTGAAGCAAATTCTGTAGAGCTATCAACTCAGCCGCGTGATCATTCTTACGAGCAATATGTTCAGCCATGCGGCGAGCTTCTAACTGAGCATTTAGTTCTTCCTGAAGAGCAATTCGCTCTAAAGAAGGTACTTCCTCAAGTACGAACCGCTCAACTTTGACATTGTCAGTGAGTGAGGTACTGAGAGCTCTTAATTGTTCTACCTCAATCTGAGCTCCCTCATACCCATTTCGGGCGTTCAAGAGATCTTCATGAAGTCTCACCAACCTCAGTGCTTCATCAGTATCCCTCACTTTGAGTATCTCATCGAGGCGAGCATTTTCAGCACTCAATTCTGCATTCACATCCACTGTGTGAGTATGGGTCTCCTGTAGCCTTGAGAAATCGGCCATCAATTGCTCTAGAAGAGGCAGAAGAACATACCTCATTATCTGTCATGAGACATATGTCATCATACTCCTCGTTGGAGAAGAGATTAGGGATCGGCGTCCTGGGCCATCTGAATCCGAAGATTCTTCAACAAGCATAGCTCTCTGATCTGATGCCCTCAAATCTCTCTTCGTTCTCTGATCTTCTCTCTCTCGAGCACTGAGCTCCGGATAGTCCTACTGATAGTGTCTGGTTTTCTTGCAGTGATAGCACATATTTGCAACACTAACACCCAATTTATCAGTATATTTCTTACCTTCAGGTTCCCTCTGGCTCCCTGAACTTTTCTTTTGTCTGGAGCAAGATCTTCTGGATCCTGTTCGTCTCTCCTTTTGGAGCTTCTTTTTTCTCTCCGGAGCTCAGGCTCATCACGTTCCCTTATGGAGTCTGAACCCCTCCTCTTTCTTCCCTCTGGGGGCTAGACCTCCTAAGGTCGGAATATCTTCTCCTGTCCCTGGAATCAGTATAAAATTTCTTATACCTGCTAAAATGTGAGTTGAGCTTCTCTAACCTTCAAGCCATCAGGTTGTACTCCTCAGCAAGCTCGTCTCTGCTCATCTGCTTTAGGGACCTGGATCCAGCCTCAGGCTCAGGGGTGGCTTTAAGGGCTAGTCTATTTTTCTTCTCAGGCGTCGTCATCTCACTTGTGTCCTCACTGACCTCATTCTTCTTCTTCCTCTTGTCGAGGTTGAATTCTAGAGCCTTCAACTCAGAGAAGAGATGAGTGTGAGAAACACTTGTAAGATTCTGAGTATTTTTCAACATGATAACACCTATGTCCCATCTTTTAGGGATGCAGTTCAGGTTTTTGAGGACACCTCCCTCTTGAGAACCTCCTTCCTAAGGGTTGCCAGCTCTTTCATCAGCTTGATGAAACGAGACTCCATCTGGTCCATCGACTCTCCCTCCAGCATCCTGAAGCTCTTAAACTTCCTGATCACCAAATCTCTCCTGTTCTCCTTTATCTTTTCAGATCCTTCACTCATCTCTACCAAAGTATCCCAAATCTCTTTATCAGTCTTCAGATGCATCAGCCTTACTGAATCCTCATAAGGAATAATGTGGAGTATAATGTTCTTGGCAACACTATCCAGTCTGAATTATTTAATCTGATCAGATATAAGAGGACCTCTCCACAGGCTCATCTCCTGGCTGAGGAACTAGTACACCTCTAGAAATGGGCCAGGTGGTTGATCGGTTGGTCATGAACTTGATAAGTCATTCCTCGATCACCTTGTATATCTGATCATGAATGGAGTATAGATAAGCAAGAACCCTGAACTTCCAATAGTCATAATTAATCACAGAGAACTCATGAAGATTACCCTCAAGAAGCTTAGAAGAAGATGCCATGAAAATGCAGTTTTCAGAAACAAGATCTAGCTCAAGTAGACCACCAAAAGTTTCACCTCCAGAAACTATTGGTACTCATAGTCGGTGGTCTTTTGAACCACCGCTCTGATACCACTTGTTGGTTCTAAAATGAGTATAATCAGTGTATGGGGGAATATGCTAATGTCAGATTTTCCAAACTTTCAGAAAATACTCTTTCAAAACTCAGTCAAGAATAAAAAAAAATTGAGTCTTAAGAAACGAGCTCTCAGAAGCTTAGTAGAGATAACCCACCTACTGACCGCTTAGAAAGCGTGTCAGTTGGATAGCTATCTCAATAAGCTAGAGTTACGTGTGTAAGTGAGCCCTTAAGTTTGTACTCGTTTTATGTCCTGAAAACTTATTTTCGTTTTTTTTAGAAATAGTTGTTGAGGTTGGTGCACAAGTTAATGCTCAGGAAAATTGGTTTCTCCTGAATTTATAAAACGATGTTGAATGTTCAGTTTAATATGATGACAGTTTATGATCCTGAACAGTAATATAAATCAGTACTCAGGGATGTTTTTAACGTGGTTCGGAGATAAGCAACTCCTACGTCCATGGCCTAATTGAACAGGAAGCAATTCTCCTCTTGAGAATTGGTGCTTGTCTTTTAGCGTGCCAAGGTGCACGAATATCCTCCTTCCTCTCTAAGGAACTAGACCCCTGGGCGTTTTACAAATCTCAGTCCTTACCCACCAACCTTCTCACAAACTGAGGGGTTTGGTTTTCTGGTTTTCAACTAAGTTCGTGATAATCCTTGCTAACAAAACAAAGCTAAGGATAAAGATTATCACTCTAAGCAAAATACAGATTTGATTCATACTACAACACTAGGGAAAATTAAACTGCAGAGTGTTTCTTGAAGTGTGCTTTGAGCACTTGAAATCTAGAGATTTCGATAGCTTGGAAATTTCTCGTAACCTTGAATGGGTGCAAGGTAATCTGTATTTATAGGGAGATTCAAAAAGATCCATTGGAGGAGATCTTTTTGTTAGGGTTATACTAGAAAGTATGCTTTTACTTTGTATAACTAAACTGAATCAATGAGCTTTATGTGAAATAAATCTTTTATCACTGTGCTTTAAATAATATGAATGTTATTTATTTATTGCAACTAGTTCAAATATAATAGTACAAGTTACATTATAGATAGATATGGTGATCCCCGGATAACTCACAGCAAGATCACATTATCAGTTTCTTGTAACAAGTACTAAATTCACAACCTGGATGGGATTTGAGCACCCCATTGGTAAACGGTTGATGTGTAGATCCCAGATTGACTTATCTTGACCAAGGGATTGCACTAGTGCATGATGATGCATTGAGGAGGACCTACAGAGAGGTAATTCTTCCGTACAGATTTATGGGATGAAGAATTAGACCTCAGTGGTCGTTTATTTCTAAACCTCTATCCCTTAATTAGGACTGTGTGTGATCCGTGCGTGGCACTTTATTTTGTTATGGGTAGAGAGTCAATAAGACTCAATACCTCGCATCTTGGGTGACGCCATTGAGAACATGACAGTTGCTAAGATTTAATATAGAGGAATATGTTCTTGGAGAGTCTTGCATGATTAGTCCCCTTGGTGGGCTCTAAACGTTCGTCATACTAAAGCTTGCAAGTGGAATTTGTTTCCGGTATGATGATAAAGAAGAGCTGTCCTTACTCCAAGGATAAGATGTTAAATTAATTAAAGCGTTCAGTGGCTTGATTAATTAACGGACAAGAGAATCTTAATATGGGTTAAGATGGATAGTGCAACAATAATCCTATAGTGGAGTGAGATTAATGTTAATGAGTTAAATGACATTGGGCTCAATGTTAGAATTCAAGGCCCATTAGGAGGTCCAATCTTAATTCTCCTAAAGGCCCCTCAAGTAGCCCAATTAAATGTCCGACAATTGACAAGGTGATTAAAATAAAAGAAATATTTTGGGCCCATTTAGATGAAATTTTCGAATTTTTTTTTTTAATGAGAGATTTTATGGAAAACAAATATGTATCTTGAATACAAGAATATCTAATAAAATCAAGATCTCATTAAATTAAATATAATGTGTATTTTTTTCGAAAATTATTATACTTTTAATTCATGAGAGATTTTATGAAAAGTAGATATGTATCTTGAATACAAGAATATCTAATAAAATCAAGATCTCATTAAATTAATAGTGTAATTTTCGAAAATCATGAAGAAAAGAAATATCAAGAATTGAATATTTAGTATTCAAGATTATCAAGATTAGAATATTTGATATTCATGATAATGAAGATTTGAAATATTAGATATTCAAGATCTTGTATTCTCATTATAAATATGAGATGATATAAGACTTCATGATCATTATTATTGATCTGCAATTTTCGAAAATTGTAGAGTTATAGGGCACCAAAATTATTTTCTTTCCTTGTGTTAAATTATTCGTGTGGCCTCCCACCGGGTGCACGAATAAGGACAAGGGAATACTTGAGAAGGTCTATTGGGTTGATCAATTTGATCGATTGGAGCTAGAACATAAGACGGTCGAAGTAGATAAAAGCATCTCAAGGACACCTTTTGTCTCAGAAACCTCCTTTTCCATCTCAGAGGACGCCTTTTGTCTCAGAAATCGCTTTTTCGTAAAAAGGTATAATTCATTAAATCCCTTAGTTCCACATGTTTAGGGCTTTACGTGATATTATTTGTTCATATGTTTTGCATGCAAAGCCTGTTGTCGGGTATACAATTATTTGATTTAATTATATTTAAATCATGATATTAATTATAGGCTTAAATTTGTATTTAGCGTAAATCCTGAATAGATTCGCGTTTAATTCCCCAACACTTTTCAAATCTATCTATATTAGGTAGGTACAGGCAGACATTGTACTTGATTTGACCTTTCCATGCTAAGAATGGAAATTCTCTGATTCGCTGCTTGCAGGTCTGAGAAACATTAAATGCGGCACAGACTCGGTACGTACGTGTCTCCTCCTCACCGGCTGTTTGTTCAAATGGCTAGTTCTTGATGCGACTTTATGCTTCCTCGTACATTTAAAACTCTGAGTATCTCTTTCTTTACTTAAGTCAAATGTTTATCTTATTTGGAGCTGCTGACATTCCTTTTGTCCTCAGAAGTTAACATAAATGCTAACTCTTCCTTGTGTTTGTAACCTTTTCTGTCGGGACTTACAAGTATCAGTTTGAATGATACTCAGTCCAATTACTCAGGTTACATTTGCCCTCACTAAGTGAGTGATTAGGGTCATAATTACATCATTTTGTATTCATTTTAGCATGATATTGATTGGTTTATGTGTATTATTGACCCTAATATGCTATACAATGTGCTATTAACCCTTTTTGGCAAGAAAGTTGTGTTTTATAGGTGAAATCGAGCAAAATCAAGGAAATCATGATTAAAGAGGATAAGATGATGTGATCTGTCACGACCACACTTATCACACACAAACATACGACCAGTTTAAATAAAACTCGACCTGAAAATCGGCTATAATTTTTTCCAACATACAACATAATACTATATCAAACCCAGCAACCTATTTTCATTCACAAAACCAGTTTCAAACCACACAAGCAAACTACGTCACCTCCAAAACCATACAACAAAATATATAATTTTACAATATGATACAATATAAGTTTAAAACAAACACAATATAATACAACGGAAGCAAAACAAGCTACGATCCTGCCCGCAGGTCGTCATCTATGTACACTGCAACTCAAAAAGCCTGCAAAAGTGCCGCAGCTACTCCAGTTTCATCACCAGATCACATATCATCGGGATTACCTACAATGCATAAACTAAATGAGATTTATAAATCCTAGTAAGTAGAACTTATGCATGATGATGTGATTCTTTTGAAAACTTCCCCACACTAATTTATTTACGAAGACTCTCCAGGGCCCTATCTAGACACACTGTTATACACCTGATAGAGCTCAATGTACACATAATCAAATGGCCAATATAAGTACCCCAGCGTGGGGTCCATCCTCTTGTGGCCCAACCAGGGTTCGGACCTCACATACGTCCCCATGTCCACCAAGAAGTCATCCCCTCACGCCAACCCATGTCAGTGAATCCAGGGATCTACCCTCTAGGGACCACTGAGATCCATCACCAAACGTGATCCCCTGTCCCCTCCAGAAGTCCCCCCACGGAAACACCCAATATAATCAAATAAGTTGTTGGCCCACACCAGGTAGCCTACACAGGGTTTCCCTAGGTCGCTTCTTCCCAGGTCGCCCCTTACCGCCCTCGGTGTATAATCAGTGGTCACTTTCAAAAAAATCAATTAATTTCAATGCATGATATGCATGATGCTCGTGCAATCAATGGCATTTAACAACATTCACAGATTATTGAACATCACAGGTTCAATCCACATCAATTATGGAGCTCACAGACTCCTTTTACAACACACATAGAGCTCACAGGCTCATTCCACATCATATACAAAGCTCACAGGCTCATTTCATATAATATATAGAGCTCACAGGCTCATTCCACATAACATATAGAGCTCACAGATTCATTCCATATAACACGGAATATAAATCATATATTACAATCCACTTAAATCCACATATTATCACTCAAACATGAATAAAACATAAAATAATATGTTTATGCATCGTAGTTGCAAATGAATTTCTACTTACCTTAAATCCGCAAAATCGTCGATAATATAAACCCCTACAGCACCCTAGCACCTTCTCGTATCGTATCTAATAACAATTAATTACAAATATTATTCCAATCTACTAAATAATTAATTCTACTCGAACTTTCATCTAATTAATAAAAACACTACTAAATCTTATGCACAAAAATTACCTGAACTAGGGTTTTATCGAAACGGGATGAATTCTTTTTCTTTTTCATTTTTTTTCTTCGCGTTGCAACCCTCGCGATTTCTCTCTGTTTCTCAAGTTGGTGTGTACATGTGAAATGAGTTTGGTGTATGGAATTGGGATAGTACCCTCAGACACCGCTTTAACTTATATATAATATTATTTCTTTTACTAACTTATTAACTAAGTTTTCCTACATCTGCTTAACCTATTATATAAATATTACTAACCTTACCCACTAAAGCAAACCACTAACTCATATATATACATATATTATTTTTATATTATATTATCTATAATTTACTTAATTACTACAATTAATCCTCAATCGCCTACACTTAACTTACACCACTAATACCCAAATAAATTGTACAACACATTTATCCTACTAGAGTCTCAAATAAAATAAACAAGGACATTTTAATTAATAAACAAATAAAGACATATACCAATTGTTGGTCCCGAAACGAGTTAAATCAGTATATGGGGGGAATACACTGATGTCAGATTTTTCTGAAAGACTCAGAAAAATGCTCTAACGCACTCAGTCAGGATTCCCTGAAGTACTCAGTACGCTGAAGGTCCACAGGGGCAGCAGGGACGGTTCAGTAACGAGTCAGATAAACTGAGTGTGATTAATGTGCTCGGAGGCTCAGTAGAGATAACAAACCTACTGACTGCTCGGAAGCGAGTCAGTTGGATCACTATCTCAGTGAACCAGAGTACGTGCGGAAAGTGAGCCCTTAGATTCTACTCGTTTTAGTTTCTGAAAACGTTTTCTCTGAGTCGCTTAGTAAATTGGTGGTTAAGGCTGAGTGCACAGTATTCAGATTCAGGATGATTGATTCAGTCCTGAGGTTAAGAACAATGCAGTATGTTCAGTTTAATATGATGACAGTTATGATCCTGAACAGAACAGTAAATCAGCACACAGGGGACTTTTTAACGTGGTTCGGAGATAACCAACTCCTACGTCCACGACCTGATTTAACAGGAAGCTATCCTCAAAACCCTGAGGATAGGTACTTGGGTTTTACGTGCCAAGGGACACGAGTAGCCAACTTCCTCTCTTAGGAACTGACCCCTGGGCGTTTTACAAGTCCCAGTCCTTCTAACCAACCGATCTCACACCTTGAGTGGTTTGGTATTCCGGTTTCCAACTAAGATAGCTCTAGCAATACAAAACAATGCTAAATAATAGAGCTATCGATCTAAGCAAATACAGAGTGAATCCTACTACAACACTAGGGAAATTTAATTGCAGAGTGTTGTTTATGATATGCTTTGTGTTCTTGGATTCTTGAGAGTTTTCTCTTGGAAATTTCCCGTTAACCTTGAATGGGTGCAAGGTTCTCCATATTTATAGGCAAGATTCAAAATAGATCCGTTGGAGGAGATCAAATCAAATCTTTCCTATTTTAGGTAGATTGCAGGCTAGAAATACTGTTTGACCTACCCGCCATGCTTATTCTGGCAAGTTGTCACATCACCTGCAACTTTTTTTTGAGACGCATTAAATGCCGCATTAAATGCTGCGCAGACTCCGTGCATGCGTGTCGAAAGATCATTGGCTCTCCGCTATAACGGCTAGTTGACCTTCAAACATTTGTCCTTCCTCGTACATTCAATGCTCTGAGTCTCTTGTTAATAACTTAGTCTGAACGTGTGTCTTAATGGAGTCTTATTGACATTCTTTTTGTCTCTTGTCCCATAGCATAAATAACCTTTTGCTTTGGACTTACATGATTCAGGTGATCTGAACCACAGCCTGAGTCAGGACCTATGTGCATTCAGCACAGCCTGATAGGTTATTCAGCTCAGTATGTGTTACCTTTTTGCTTCGGACTTACAGGATTCAGGTGAACTGAACTAAGGCCTAAGTCAGGTCCTATGTGCATTCAGCACAGCCTGATAGGTGACACTTACTCTTCACTGACTGACTTCTGTCCTGAGTATGCTTAGTGTACTCAGTAGAAACATCAGCCAATGGTACTTCAGGATTGACTTCAGGATGAATCAGCAGGCTTCGATCTTCAGCTTCAGAACAGACAATCTTCAGCGAGACTGACTGACTCCTTCAGGATGGTTTACACTTCAGACTTCAGTAAATTGGGTCGACTCCAATATTCTTCAGTCTTCAGCATGGTCCTCTTGTACTGAATCTCTAACCTAACTATCCTGAACTATTTTATCCTGAACAGCTATACTTAGGCAAATTCATCAGGGGTTTTGGGATCTAATCAAAATACTCAGATTGTCCCAACACCAATTCAATAAATAATTTAACATTTAAAGGTAAAATAACTAACACAACATCATATGAGTAATATAAAATATACTCAAATAGCAAATATCATGATAATAAATTAAAGTGCACATAACGCATAACATATATCCAATCAATTATAAATTAGCACATAAATAATTTAAATGCACATCAAGCATGCAATATATAATTAAGCAATTAACATATAAGTAAATAAAATGCATCCAACATATGAAGTATATTGGCCAATGAGTAGTGAGAAACTCGGGTATCACATGATCCGAGCACATAGGGAAGCTTAAATGACTAAAAGGAAGACCCTAGGAAGCTTGGATGAGTCATAGGATCTAAAACAAAAAAGTAAAAAATGGACGTAGGAAAAAGGCCGTTGACCGAGCTCTCTTCTACTGTTGACCGGGCTCTCCTGTACTGATGATCGGGCTAAAAATCTCTGGACATCGGTTTTGGTGGTGCTCGATCATTTGAAGAGAGGTGCTCGGTCATCCATGATCGAGCACTGTTACACTGATGATCAGGCCTGACTTCGGATTTTGACCAAATTAAGGGCAATCTCATCTTTTCGCGCGTTTAATGAAAAAATTGGTCTAAGTATTGTGGGCTCTATAAATACCTCAAGGATCAGATTTTCAAGGGCTTTTTCTCATTTTTCTTAGATTCATTTTCTTAGATTAGTTTAGAGAGAGATTAAAGGTAGTTACTAAGTGAGTTTGTAGTTTATCTTCATACTTCTTTCTTTGATTACTTTTGATCCAACCATGGGATTGTTAATCCGTTTGTTGCATTAGATTAGTCTTGTTGTTTGCTACATTTAAACGGTAGGATTTATCTTTTGGAGTTTCGGATTAGAAGATAACTATTTAAAGTTTGTGGATTGTATTTCTATTTCACCTACATTTGGTAAGTTTCCATTTAATTATCTTGTTTTAGTGCTTATCATGATTGTCTTTAGCTTAATTGTTGTTTTGTTTTGCCAATTAGCCATGGACTAATCTTCTTGTTGCATTGGTGTATGAATATTATGGTGTAGTTTAGTGTCTTGTTATTCCTATGCATGAATAAGTGATCTTGATGGATTAATTCTCTAATTTTATGAATTGTTTGAATGCTTGATGTAATCAATTGGATATTTTGAGCTATGTGAGTTAGCAACACATGAGAATTGAGTTAATTCATGGATGTTCTTGATTGAATTTTGTGCACACCAAGTGTTTGTATCTATACTTTTATGTCAATGAGAATTGCTTAGAAGCTAAGACCTTTCAAATGGAATATTGGGTGTTGTAGAGAGATCTAGGCACTTGATAGAGCACTTAGGCTTGATTAAGACATCAAGGGACTTTATGCATGTTATGATTGATAGGATACTAGATGAATCATAGTTGGATTACTCCAATGCACACACATCACACACTAGCTCATCTTCCCAAAAGGTGATAGTTACAATTTACTCTTCTTTGTTGAAAGTAGATAGATTCAAGATCAATTTTTGTTTTCACTAGCTATTAACCTTTGTAAACATTCAATAGTTGTTTGATATCGCATCGTTTCCCTGTGTTCGATATTTTAACTTGGTCAAGTTGCCTCAACAACTACGTCCACGTACACTTGTGTGAAAAGCATATACGATTTAGGCAAACAAGTTTTTGGCGCCGTTGCCGGGGAAACGATTACTTTGTTAAGTTGGGATTGATGTTTACATTTCTTTTCTTTGTTTTTCTTTATTTGTCCCTAATTATTCTTTGTGAGTGTTGATACTTGCTAATTGTTGGTCCCTTAATTGGTCAAGGTCTAGAGGGGGGGTGAATAGACCTTGAGTCCAAAATCAAATTTTCAAACTTTTTCAAAAGAGGATATTCTAGAACCTTATAGTAACCTCTAAAAGTTCAAAAACATTTAGTCTACAAGAGGTTTTATGGACCACAAAGGATACAGTTGTGGACTAGAGAAGTCTACAGCTGCAGAGTTATAAAACTTACAAATAAAGTAGACAACTTGTAGACAGAGTATCAGAGGGATTCTCACACTTGAAAGTGTATTGAAAATACTCTAATGTGCAGCGGAAAATATGTGAGTGTTAATGAAAAACAATATAAACTTAACTTAACAGTTGAGTGACTTATAAGAAAAGAGACATCTACACTAAGTAGAAATAATAAAAAAAGTGAAGGAACAATAACAAAGAGTGATTCTTTCTAAGAGAAATCCTAACCAATTATCCTATGAATCAGAAAGAAAATAAAATCTCTCTCTCAGAATTTGTTGGATGTAGATTTTGCTCAGGTTGAATGCTTGTATGCACAGGTTGTTGTTGTTGCTTCCTCTGAGAACATTTTCTATTTATAGATGGATTGGAGTGACTTATCCGTTGAGAGATTCAAATTTGAATTCTGGATAAGGCTCCTCTCTCTCTACAGGCATGTGTGAAGTGGTCCTCATCCTTCACACAGAATAGTATTGATTGTACTATTTATCTTCTTTCTCAGAATTCTGGTTGTCTTTAATTAGTCCTTGTTAACTTCCAGAGTCTTAGAAATAATCTCCACTTAAGTAATCTTTAGTGAGTGAATAAAAGCTACACTAATTGAGCTTAAGGGTCTTCATAACCTTCATTTAACTTGAACTTGTACTCCTCTCTTCAAACGGATATATCAACTGTAGGGTCTTTAACCTTGTAGCTCCAGGGTCCTGAAACATAAAGAAACTGATTGTAGAGAAACATTACAGCTGTAGGGTCATGCCATGGCTGTAGGGTGATCAAATATACAACTATAGACTTTTCTTTCAACTATAGTTTTCTAAGTCAATTTTCTTAGATCAAGTGTTAGGTTATAATTCCATATAAACATATGTTTTGCACACATCAAAATCTAAACAGGTACTTAACAATTTCCCCCTATTTTGATGTTGGCAAAACACATCATCAAAACAATAAACAAACAGCATAAACAAAAACAATAAGATATTGCTTAACAAAATAAAGCAAATAAAGAACAAAACAAGACAACAAGAGGAAATGCTGCATAAAAGTAAACAAGGTTTTGACACGGCTTACAAAAGATAGTTAGACTTAAAAGTAAAGAGTTTTAGTGTCTAAACTATACAGCAGTCTTCATATCTTCATCTCCTCTTGTGTTTGGGGTCAACATCTTCTTCATCTTCATCTTCAGATTCATCCTGTGGCTTGAAGATTCCTTGCTCTACCATCTTCATGTTCTTTTCATTTTCTTCAATGTACTTCATTAACATCATCATCTCATAGCTTTCAAAATAATCATGTTCTTTCCTTGAACTAAAAACATTCTTTGCAGTGGGAGTCTTCTTCTTCTTTCCTCCAATAAGATGAGCATTATCTCCTCTGTAAAGAGTTCCATCAGCTTTCAAGTCTTTAAACTTCTAGTATCTGTCCTTCTTGAACTTGATCTTCTTGATCACAGTATGCCTATTACAAATACTCAGAAACTCTTCCCATAACAAATCAAATTCTAATTTCATCTCTTTTTCTTTCTCTTCAGGAGCAATTTGACTGATAGGTTGAACATTCAGTACATTGGATAACTTCAATTCTTGCTTCTCCTTTTCTTCCCTTTCTTTCTTTCTTTCTTTCTTTCTTTCTTTCTCTTGATTCTTGAACTGTCTTTTCCCAGTAACCAAGAGAACCTCCAGAAGGTTGTGTGTGATGCATCTTTACAGTAGGTAACTTGACAGTTGTAGATTTGGGCAAGTGAATGATCTTTCCTTGTGAGTTCTTCTTCTTCTTCTTCTCAATCTCAGTTTCAGACTGTTCAACTAATCTTTTTGAAAGATCTTTGGACTTTGCTGCCTCAAAATCTTTGGACATTGCCTCACCAAATCCTTTCACCTTCTCCAGGATTTGTACATTCTTCTTGTCACCTTCTCTCAGTTCTTTCTCAATTTGACTACTTTCCCCCTTTTTGCCAACATCAAGATGTGACAAAATGGTTGAAAGTTTCATCATCAAATCCTCTTTCATGCTTTTGTTGTAGAGATCAAGGTTTCCACATCTTTCTTCATACCTTGAACTTCCAGCTTCAACTTAAATGAATCATCCTTCATTATGTTGATTGATGAATTGAGATCAGTAATTTCTCTTGTCTTCTTCATAGATTCAGACCTTAACTCATCATTCTGATTCATTAACCCATCAATGACCTTCTTAAAATTTTCTTGCATTGTCTTCCTCTCAAGTACTCCTCTCTCTTCAACTTTCTTCACTACATCTTCAACACCTTTCTTCACCTTTTGAGAAATGATAGCATCAGGTTTTGTTATCACTTGTTTTAAAATTGCATCTTCAATCCCATTCAGTGTTTCCTCAAAACCTTGAAGTTTTGACATCACTTCCTTAGGAGTCATCTTAGGAAGTGAGTCACTATCTTCTTCCTCTGATTCAGCTTCCACTATCATTAATTCTTTCCCTTTTCTAGCTATTCCAGCTTTTTGTGACTTTGCAGGTGCCAACTCTACAGCTGTAGAGTCTTTAGTTGTAGCTTTTCTTTTACTAGGAGTTAGATGAATCTCCATTTTATCAGTAGAGAAATCACCCATATATTCATCAATGTTCTCAATATTCTCTCTTTCCAATGCTGAGTAACTCTGCAGGGGGGGAGTCCCTTGCTGATAAATTTCATCTATTGTAAACATTGCAGGCTTGGGTTGGTGGAAAATATTTACAACAGGATTAGACAAATCCTTTGCACTCTCATCAATTTCTCTAGATGTATCCTCAACCATCTGTTCATTCACTTCAGTTTCTTGTGTCTGTTGAACTTGAACATTTCCAATTTGAGCTTGTGCACCACCCATTGGTGCATCATCATCATTGCCTTTATCATCATCATTGTCAAGCTTGTCCTTTGGTTCTTTGCAGGGTGAACCATCCTTTTCAGCATCTTTTTCAGCTTCATTTTCCTCTCTTTCCTGTTCAGCTTCTTGAACAACGGGTGAGACTTCCTTCTCCATTGGAATTGACTCTGCAGCACCAGCTCCTGCAGATTCCAATATGGTTGCACCTTCAGCCAAGGTAGATAATCCTTCAGCATAAAAAATTTGAGTGCTTCCTTCACCAATTCTTACTGGCACTTCATCTTCACTTTCTGAGCTGACAATCTCATAATTTGCTTTAGGGAATTATACCTCAGGGCCAGTCTTTGTGCCCAGACTTTGTCATTTTCTACTTTTCAATCTTAGCAACTATCTCTTTACCTTTTCCCTTGTTCTTTCTTAGCTTTTCAGTAAGAAAATCATCAGGAAAATTGGGTCTCATCAATTGATCTACATCATTGCAATTTGTCCAGTCAACAACCCACTGGAACAAATTCCTTTCTTCAATCTTTAACTTTTCAAGTTCTTCCTTCACCAACTTTCATTCTTCAAATTTCTGCCTTTCTTCTTCAAAGCCATCTATTCTTTCTTTTGAAACAACAGGTTGTTGTTCAATTTGAGTTGGAGCTTCTTCAGCCTCTACTTCTTCAATTTCTTCTTGTTGTACATTGGTCAAGTCTACAGCTGTAGACTTGTCAGATTTTTCAGCTTCTTCAATCGTCTTGAAATGAAATCTTTTTGCACTTTTCTCTCTATCTACTTCATCCTCAGATTCAGTAGCTTCATCCACTAAGAGCAACTTTCTCCTCACATTTTTATTTTTCCTTTCATAATGTTTCAAAGGGCTTGAAACAGATGTATGTTTCTTCTTTTTCACTTCCTTGGTCTTCTTTCTTTTCTTTTGAGTAACAGCCATAGGAGCATCTATAGCTCCTCTCTTGAAATTTGCTTTCCCAATAATTCTATGCACAAGTATGGGCTGGCCGGAATGTCCATTGAACAAAGTACATCCTACTTCTTTCAAAATGTAATTAAGAAACAAACCAAAACCTTTGTTTCTTCCTTCTTTTACCACATCATTACTAATATTTCTCAAAAGTAATTCACTTATATCAACAAGAACCTCGGCTATCATAAGATCCCACATAAGTCTAGTTCCTATGTCATGCGCACCAGTTCTACATAACAAACATTTATCAATGACTTCATATAAATAAATGTACTCAACTGCAAGGTCGTTCTTCTTGAATGTCCTCTTCCAATTCTCTGGAAATGGCTTTTCAGCAGTGAATTTCTTCCAGTAAATTTAATCTTCATCCTTGAAGTTGAGATTATTATAAGAATCTCCTCCAGTCCTTAAATGCAGAGCTCTGCAAATATCCTTTGATCTGATATTAACCGTTCTTCCTTGTAACTTAACTGCCAATCTCTTTCTTTCCACGTCCGCTTCAGCATTCTTGTAGAATTCGAACACTATCTTGTCATCATATGCACTTGGAATATGAGTGAGACAATAGTGTATTCCTTGGTTAATAATATGTCTAACCATTTCCTCCATAGCTTCAATTGGATTCTGTCTTTGCAGTTCTTCAAAATCGAATAATGCACCAAAAATAACTTTCATGGCCATAGCTTGGGGTTTAAGGTGAAAGGGATGGGGAGTGTTTAATGGGCTTCGAAAATGTAAAGTGAGGTCAAAGGAATCAAGAATCCTTTAAATACCTTTCTTTACACGTGCTTAAGACAGGGGAGGGTATAACTGCCTTTTAAAATGTATGAGTGTTTAAAATTTTGAACCAAAACTTATGGAATTAAGTTTGTCCAAAATCTATCATTAAATTCAATTTAAATGATACACATATTCAAACATTCTATTAATTAAAATGCTGAATAATCCAAAATACTTGTAACAAAAGTACTGGTGTTTCTGAATTTGTAGTGTCTCATTTAATTCCCAAAATTGTACAAAGTACTGTAAGTTCTCTAAATTTACAGTTGACATTTTCAGAATATGAAAGTCTATATTTGTAAGGAGTTTGTAGTTCGATGCCAAGTCTACAGCTGTAGAGTTAACAACTCTGCAGTTGAATGACTTTGCAGTTGCATATTTCTTTTTCAATGGATTTTCAAACTTTCTAAGTTTGTCTTTGCAATTTAGTGATTTTCACAGAGTCTTTTCACAATTCTAACATACCTAAATTACCTCTCAAGACTGAAAATCTTAATTCACAAAAAGGTTTAGTGAAAATATCAGCAAGATTCAAGTCAATATGAATCTTTATCAATTTCACATTTTTCCTTTCTACATGATCTCTTATGAAATGATACCTTACATCTATGTGTTTTGATCTTGAGTGTACACTTGTATTGTCAAAGAATATAGTGGTTTCTTTTGCATCAATTTCATAGTCTTGTAAGTGATATTGCATCCATAAGATTTGTGCACAACAGCGTCCAGCAGTAATGTACTCTGCCTCAGCTGTAGAGAGAGCAATAGAGTTTTGCTTCTTTCTGTGCCATGCCACCAATCTTTCATCTAAGAATTGACAAATCCCACTAATACTCTTTCTATCAATTTTGCAACCTGCAAATTCTGAGTCAGTGTACCCAATGAGTTCAATTCCTCGTTCTTTAGGATACCATAATCCTAGATTTTATGTGGATTTGACATATTTAATGATCTTCTTTACAACATTCAAGTGTGATTCCTTAGGATTAACTTGGAATCTAGCACATACACTTACTACAAACATTATGTCAGGTCTGCTTGTTGTAAGCTATAGCAATGATCCAATTAATCTCTTATATTTGGTTACATCAACACTTTTGCCATTCTCATCTTTTTCTAAACTCACAGTAGGTGTCATAGGTATATTGGTAGGCCTAGAACTATCTATTCCAAATCTTTTGATCAGCTGTTGAGTATACTTAGCTTGATTGATGAAAATTCCATCTTTTAATTGCTTGACTTGTAATCCCAAAAAGAAATTCAGATTTCCCATCATGCTCATTTCAAACTTCTCAGTCATGAGCTTAGAGAACTTTCTGCATAAATCTTCATTGGTTGACCCAAAGATTATATCATCAACATAGATTTGAACAAGCAATATGTCATCTTCATGTGGTAATCTGAATAAGGTCTTGTCAACTATACCCTTTTTAATCCATTTTTTATCAAATGATCACATAGGATATCATACTATGCTCTTGGTGCTTGTTTAAGTCCATAAAGGGCTTTTCTAAGCTTATAAACCATGTCTTCAGCTGTAGATTCTTCAAATCCTGGTGGTTGTTCAACATACACTTCTTCTGATAGTAACCCATTAAGAAATGCACTCTTTACATCCATTTGATAGACTGTAAAGTTCGTAAGTGCAGCATAGGCTAGAAATATTCTTATGGCTTCTAATCTTGCAACTGGGGAAAAGGATTCATCAAAATCTATGCCTTCAGATTGACAATAGCCTTGAGCAACTAGCCTTGCTTTGTTTCTGGTCACAATTCCATCTTCATCAAGTCTATTCTTGAACACCCACCTAGTTCCAATCACTTTGTGATTACTAGGTCTTGGTACAAGTTCTCATACTTGATTTCGCTCAAAATCATTCAATTCTTCTTGCATTGGAATAATCCAATTGACATTTTGCAGTGGTTCATGAATATCAGTAGGTTCTGAAGATGAAAGAAATGTAGCAAACATTGCCTCATGAATCTGTTTTTTGGTTCTAACAGCATCAGATAGGTTTCCAATTACATGCTCAGGGGGGTGATCTTTTAACCAAATCAAATCTGGTTCAAGTCTTTGATCATTGTTCTGTGCAGATGTAGATTCACCTACTGCAGACTTATCAAGTCCTGGTGTTGGTGTTTCTACTTCTGCTGTAACATTTTCACAGATTTATTCTTCATCAATCTCTATAGATGGTAACTCATTTATCACAGTGTCAAAGCCTTTGTTAATCAATTCTACAGGAGATTTGATTTCAACATATGGCTGCTGACTTGTGACTGTAGAGTTGTCCTCTTTAGAGTCTTCAATAATTCCTTCAGGAGTTCTATGTTGTTCATAAAAAACAACATGATGTGATTCTTCTACAATAATTAATCTCTTGTTATACACTCTGAAAGCTTTACTAACATTAGAATAACCTAGAAAGATACCATCATCTGACTTAGAGTCAAAAGTCTTGAGGTGTTCTTTCCCATTATTCAGTATGTAGCATTTGCATCCAAATATGTGTAGATAAGAGATATTAGGGGTCCTTCCTTTCCATAACTCATATGGAGTCTTCTTATGATTTTTCACTATCAAGCATCTATTTTGTGTATAGCATGTTGTGTTTGTTGTTTCTGCCCAAAATCTCTTAGGTAAATTTGCTTCAACAATCATTGTTCTGGCTGTTTCCTTGAGTATTCTATTTTTCCTTTCTGCAACACCATTCTGCTGTGGAGTTCTGGCTGCAGAGTATTCATGCAAAATGCCATAGAGTGAACAATATTCCTCAATGACTTGATTTGTGAACTTTGTTCCTCTGTCTGATCTGATCTTCACAATCTTCAAGTTCTTTTCATTCTGAATCCTTCTCAACAACTCTGGTAGCCTCTGTAGAGTTTCACTCTTCTTTCTTAGAAACACTGTCCAAGAAAATCTTGAGTAGTCATCTACTACCACTAGAGTGTATTACTTTCCACTAATACTTACGGGTTCTATGGGTCCAAAAAGATCCATGTGCAATAATTCAAGTATTCTTGATGTGCTTGAGTTTGTCTTGCTTTTGAAAGTTTTCTTGATTTGTTTCCCTTTAACACAGACATCACATAGATGTTCCTTCCTGAACTTTGTGTTCGGTAGACCTCTACTTACAAGTCTGTTTTTCACAAGTTCATTCATGGTTTTAAAGTTTATGTGATTTATCCTTTTGTGCCATAACCAACTAACCTCATTGGAATTGTTAGCAAGAAAATAGGTAGTTTCAGCTGTAGAGTCCCACTCTACAATGTAAACATTCCCTTTTCTAGTTCTTGTCAATTTTGTGGTTTGGGGTTCAATATCTTAGACTATGCAAGTGTCATGTGTAAAGTCTACAGTGTAGCCTTTGTCACAAAATTGACTTACACTAAGAAAATTATGTTTTAGACCTTCTACCAAATAAACATCCTTAATCTGAAGATTTCCTTTAAGCAAACTTCCTAATTTAGCTGTTCCACTGGCATTATCACAAAAAAAAACCTTAGGACCCTTGTGATCTTTCACATCTTGTAATAAACTTCTATCTCCAGTCATATGTCTTGCACAACCACTGTCTATGTACCAAATCTCTCTCTTGGTGGTTGTAATTTGTCCCTGCAAAATAAAGTAAGTTATTTAGAAATCCAATGCTTTGGATTTCCTCCAGTGCTATTCTTTGCAATCCAAGCCTTTTTGGGAGTTGTAGTGTTGTCAACTCTACAGTTCTTGCTTGATCCTCCTCTTTGGATGTTTGAAGAGGGAGACAAATCAGACATATTTCCATTCCAGAATCTATCAAAGTTAAGTCTCCTTTCAAGATTCAGCTTGTGAAAGACTTCTTCTTCTGACTGTATGGTTGATTCTGCAGATGGTTTCAGAAACATGTTTTGCAACGTGTTGGTAACATCTTCCTCAGTATCATTCATGATTTCCTTGACCTTCTGTTGTCTTCTTGGTGATAATTCTTTGAAAGAATTCAAGAATTGCAAATCTTCTGTCTGTAGGACTGAGTTTACGGCTTCTTCAGGGGTTGATGTTGAGCCTCTTATGAACTTCCTTTCTGGTTTAGGAATTGATTTTTGCAAATGATTCATCCAATTGCAAGGATTATAACCTATACCAGTTAAATCTTTTGTATGTCTTTGTTCAGATAACATCTTCCTCAATTGTTTGGATGACTTTCCAAAACAATCTAAATTCTTTTGAAAATAGGCATTGCTTTCTTCAAGATCAGCTATCATAATTTCTTGAGTTCTGATAGTTTCTTTTAGATCAGCACAATCTACAGCTCTACAACTTGCTTCATTGAAGAGTTCTTCATTGTCATTTTTCAGACAACTGTAACCTTCTTTAAGTTCTTGTAGAATCTGTAGTTGCTTTTCAGCATCCTCTACTCCATCTAGCAAAGCTTTAACATGTTCCCTTCCAATGTGATTATCTCTTCTAAGATCTTCATTTTCTTCTTGTAGTCTTTGGATTGCACTAAGCATGTCACTGGAAGAATCATTTTCTGTTATATAACTTGATGATGATGAGCATACCACTTCATCTTTAGCCATAAGACAAATAAGCGCTTCTTCATCTGAGTCTGTAAAGTCAGAGTCTTCTAATTCTGCAGTTGACTTTTGAGAAGAAGAGGGACAGTCTTCCTGGTTTTTATCAAACTCTGAAAGTAGTGCTCTAATTCTCTCCTTGTCAAACTTTTCTTTCTATCTTTTCTGATTCTCTTTTCTTCATCTGTATATTTTTCAGCTTTGGGGTATGGACAATCCTTTATGTAATGTCCAGGTTTTCTGCAGTTATAACATAAGTAAGTTGAGTTAGGTGATGTAGGTTTCACCTTACCATCCTCCTTAGGTGTATACTGATTCTTCTTTGTCCATTTGCCAAACTTCTTGAGCTGCTTTATAAAAAGAGTCAAGTCTTCATCATCAGAATCTGCAGCTGCAAGGTTGTCAGCTACTAGAGCTGTAACCTTAGTGTTGTCAGGTTCTTTTCTTCTACTTATATCAAATTCATAAGCCTTCAAGTCTGAAAAGAGTTCAAAGGTGGATATCTTAGATAAATCCTTTTATTCTCTCATGGCAATCACTTTCATATCCCATTCAGAAGGTAAGCCTCTAAGAACCTTCATGTTCATTTCTCTTTGTGAGTAATCTTTACCAAGTGAGTCTAGCTCATTGAGTATCTCAATGAATCTTGACTCAAACTTTTCAAGAGTTTCACCAGATTTCATCTTGAAGTTCTCAAACTTTTGAACTGCTATCATCAGTTTGTTTTCCTTTATTTGTTCAGTTTCTTCACAAATCATTTCCAACTTTTCCCATATATTCTTTGCAGTTTTGCAGTTTTTGATCTTGCTAAACACAATTTTATCCAGTGAGTGATAAATAGTGTTCTTTGCAACATTGTCAAGATTGGACCTTCTCTTGTCATCCTCTGTCCATTCCCTTCTGGGTTTGGGGATGATCTGAGCTAGTCCAGTTGATTGATCAGCTGCAGTGTTGACCTTCACTATAGGTATGGGGCCATCTTCAATGATAGACCACATTTTATCATTGATTGCGAATAAGTGAGCTTGCATTCTGATCTTCCATTCATCATAATCTTCAGTAGAGAACATAGGAACCTTGGATTTCACCATCTTTGGAGACATGCAAGTATGCAGGTGAGTTTTTCAAAAATAAAAGGATCTAGCTAGGTACTGGTCAAAGCAGTGGCAAGCCAACTGCTCTGAAACCACTTGTTGGTCCCTTAAGTGGTCAAGGTCTAGAGGGGGGTGAATAGACCTTGAGTCCAAAATCAAATTTTCAAACTTTTTCAAAAGAGGGGATTCTAGAACCTTACAGTAACCACTAAAAGTTCAAAAGTAGTTACTATACAAGAGATTTTATGGACCACAAAGGATACAGCTGTGGACTAGAGAAGTCTACAGCTGCAGAGTTATAAAACTTGCAAATAAAGTAGACAACTTGTAGACAGAGTATCAGAGGGATTCTCACACTTGAAAGTGTATTTAGAATACTCTAATGTGCAGCGGAAAATATGTGAGTGTTAATGAAAAACAATATGAACTTAACTTAACAGTTGAGTGACTTATAGAAGTCAACAGCTGTAGAGTTCTGTTCCTTTGTGAAAACACAAAGTTTTATGCACTTGATTTTGAAAAAGAATGATGAATGTAACAAATAAATAAATATGCAATACATAAAATAAATAACAGTAAGTAAATAGGCAGTATTTATAGTGGTTCAGAGTCTATGAAAAAAACCTCCTACATCCACTGTTACACCACTTAGGTGTCAAATTCACTAAGAATGGATCACGAAGATCAATACAAATAGTTCCCCCTTAGAACCAGGTTCACTCAGATTCCTATTCTAAAAAGAGACACTATCCTATTTACTCAGAATATAACTTACTAAGAGTTAAACCAAATCTCACATAGAGATATCTACACTAAGTAGAAATAATAAAACAAGTGAGGGAACAACAACAAAGAGTGATTCTTTCTAAGAAAAATCCTAACCAACTATCCTATGAATCACAAAGAAAATAAAATCTCTCTCTTAGAATTTGTTGGCTGTAGACTTTGCCCAGGTTGAATGCTTGTATACGCAGGTTGTTGTTGTTGCTTCCTCTGAGAACATCTTCTATTTATTGATGGATTGGAGTGACTTATCCATTGAGAGATTCAAATTTGAATTCTGGATAAGGCTCCTCTCTCTATAGGCATGTGTGAAGTGGTCCTCATCCTTTACACAGAATAGTACTGATTGTACTATTTGTCTTCTTTCTCAAAACTCTGGTTGTCTTTAGTTAGTCTTTGTTAAACTCCAGAGTCTTAAAAATAATCTCCACTTAAGTACTCTTTAGTGAGTGCATAAAAGCTACACTAATTGAGTTTAAGGGTCTTCATAACCTTCATTTAACTTGAACTTGTACTCCTCTCTTCAAATGGATATATCAAATGTAGGGTCATGAACCTTGCAGCTGTAGGGTCCTGAAAAATAAAGAAATTGACTGTAGAGAAATATTACAGTTGTTAGGTCATGTCATGGCAGTAAGGTGATCAAATATATAATTGTAGACTTTTCTTTCAACTATAGTTTTCTAAGTCAATTTCTTAGATCAAGTGTTAGATTATAATTCCATATAAACATATGTTTTGCACACATCAAAATCTAAACAGGTACTTAACACTAATTTTTATAGGAGTGAACTTAATTGAAGATGGACGGATACAACCACTATTCGTATTCTCCACAATATATATATATATCCTCCTAATTCATATACATATCAACCTTACTCATATCAACCACCACCTCCACAAGAAGATCCTTATCCTTCTAATTCATATTCATATCAAGATTCCTACTCTCATCATTACACTTATAAAGATACATGTTCCTATATTTCTTACCAAGATACATGCTCCTACACTCCACCTCCTCCTATGCCCTTTAATCAAGAAAAACTCCTCCTAGCTATGTAGATGAGACTCTAGCTTATATCGTCAAGCAAATTGAAGAGATGAGAATTGAAGATGCTAGAAACTTTGAGGAGACCAACCGGAAGTTTGATGAAATTTTCAACTCTCTGCCTATCCCAGAAGTCGATGCTATCGCCCATAAATCGGCCAAAATTGGGCGCACAAATCAACCAAAAATCGGCACAAACTCCGTGCAAATCTTCTGTTGCTACTTTGAGGTGATGTTTGGGACCTTTTTTTGGATCTAATTTTTGTTTTTCTCAATTTAAGCTGATGTTTGGGGTTTTCCTTTGATGTCTAATATGGTTTGCTGATGTTCTCAATATTTTGTTTCTCAAATTCTTTTTGGGTCTTGTTTTTCTCAAACTTTTTGTCCTTTCTCATATTCAATTTTACGTTATGTTGCTTGAAGGTGAATCAATGTAATGAGTTTGGGGTCTACATTTTTGTTTTTCTCAATTTTGTTCTACTGCTTTCTGGTGAATCAATTGAAGTGGATGGTGCATTTCTCTTTTTTTTTTTTTTGTTATGTTGCTATCTTTCTCAATTTCTTGAGGGTCATTTCTTGCCAAGATTCGGCCATCTTCACAAGATTTGGTTTAGGGGTGTGGCTAGGACAAAATGAATGAATTCTTGAAGGTCATTTCGCACAAAAATACAAGCGATTGATCTTGAATCTTGTTTCCCCAGAAGCTGCTGTAAATTTATGTGGAGTTTTTTTTTTGTTGATTTGTGTAATTTTTTCTTGACTTTTTGCTGCAGTAATTTTTTAAGAAATTTTCTTGTGTAATTTTTGTTGATTTTAGATATTGATTTTTGGCTTTATATGCATATTTTTATCTTGTGTATGTAAAATCTTTCGATCATTTGCAAAAATAAAATATTGTTATGCAGTGTTAAAAATTGTATATATGCAGAAAAAATTATGCATGTGTAAACTGAAAAACTGTATATAAAAAAATATAAAATCTGAAAAGAATAAAATTTGTGAAAAGAATAAATTGCTCAAATTTCTTAAAGGCCCATATTCGAACATCTTCTCAAAATAAAATTTATAAGAAAGAATAAAATAATTAAAAAAATAAATTTGAATTTGAATTTAAAAAAAAAAAGGGAAAAAATAATAAGAGTGTTGACAACACTATGCTGCAAAAAAGTGGACGAGATCCACTTTTTACCTATTTTGTATTTTTTTGTGTTCCTCTTAATAAATATACGCAAAATCTCTCGTGCATCCAAGTGCATACTATGCACTTGGATTTTACTTCAATTTTAAATTTAATTTGCTTTTTTCCAGAAAAACACACTACACACCGCACTATGTATTTTTTTTTGTATATCAAGTTGTTCTTGGGGTATTGCAAATATTTATTCTTTGGGTATTAAAGAGTTGTTCTTGGGGTATAACTAAATTGTTTTTAGGGTATTAATAATTGTTCTTGGGGTATTGATAATGAGAAACCTTATGAACAGGTTTTTAAAATAGAAATACCAAAGATGTGTACTGCGTGGGGTTTGCAAGGAACCTTCTTTGGCATGCAACAGCTGTTGTGTAACTACAGCACTTAACAAAAGCCCCACAAATTAATTTTACTTTAGAATTAATTAAATAAATGGCCCTCTTCAATATGTTTTGCCGACCGAGGATAACAAATTAGAATTAATCGATCGAATTAATTATTGGTTTAAAAGCGATATAATTGTTGTAATCGAGAGAAAAGCGTAAAGCGTAAATAAAGAACACAGGGTTGTTAACCCAGTTCGTCACGAAGTGACTACGTATGGGGGCCACCAAGCCAGTAGAGAATAAACTATAATCTGCCGTAAAGTGTTTACAATGATAGAAGCATATGAAATACAAGGGTGTACGATACATTATATAGAAGTTGTTGACAAGGCGAACTACCAAAAGATAATCAAGGGATTAGCTCGAGGCTAAGGTGAGCGGAAGCTCGGTCATTCGTCCGAACCACGACCAACGTAGGGCAGCTTGGCGAGGTAGGTGAGAACCTCGCCCGAGCTCCCGGTAGGCCGAGACCAGCGGCCAAGGGCATCCGGAGGATAGAAGACTACGAGCGAGCTACCCCTCTAGAGAGGGAGCTCGCCCCTATCCGAGGACACCTCATCGAGGTCGAGCCGAAGCACACTGCCACATCATCCCCGAAACAAACACAAGGCATCGAAGCCCGCCTGGGAGCCCGCCGAGGTTAGGGGTGTTAGGCGACGTGTGCACAAATGATAAGTAGATATGTAGCAAGACAAGGCACTGTAAGGGTAATCATTATGAGGGACCAAGACGGAGGTTATGGACCTTCGGCAACACCGGAAGCCATACAGGCTCACAAGGTGCCACCTCACACTTGCACACCTATAAATAAGGTCTCTCTTGTACTATTCACATTATTACAATCATAATACACAAACACTTTCTCTCTCTAAACTCTCTTCTCTCTCTCTATATATTATCCATTTAAGAACAATTCTTAGATTATTGTTTGATAGGATTAATATGTTATAACAAGTCACATAACGAACATCGTTAGCAAATTCTATCAACAATTTAGCGCTAGAAGAAGGGTGAGTGGAACCAAGAAATTTGAGAGTGAAAAATTAGGGTTTGTTGAAAATTTGAAGGTGTTCTTGACCAAAGTTCAAGAACACTTGAAGATACACACACGTTCCTATTCCTTGAACGAAAACCCAGATTTCCAGGCAAGAAGCCAGATTTCTGGGCCCCCAAAATCTGTCTAAAAAGAGTTTTCAAACGCACACGCATACATGGATAAACTGGATTTCGGATAATCCGTTGCACGCACGGCTAGATGAAAACCCGGACAAAGTCATCCTGGCCAGAAACCAAGAACCTCGGCGAGCCTCCCTCCTAACCTCGGCGACCTTCCCCCAACGAAAACCAAAAATGCCCAAGGGACAAACCTCGGCGAACTCCCTGAGGTGGAAGGAAGGCAACTAGGACCAGGCCGAGGGGGAGACCTTGCACCGAGCTCCCACGATGAACAATGCCCCGCGACCTCCCCAGCGGGTTTCAGTGACCCAAGAGGAGCTTAACCCCGCCCTAAGGGACCTCACTAACAACCCCGACGAGCTCCAGCGCACCATTGCAGCCCTGCAAAGGTTGCAACAAAGGCAGCTCGACGAGCTCGCCCTGGTACCTCTGCGAGCTCCAGCCACTGAGGACAGGGAGCAGACCAGGCCGACCCAGGGCACCCAGACCCGGGGTCACTCTAGCGACCTCCACACCGAGCAGGAGGCGAGCTCCGCCCAAGCTCGCCAACACAGAGAGCACGCTAGGAAAACCAAGGTGTTGGAAGAACCAGCTACGCATGCTGGGCGAGCTTTGGCCTACACCGAGGCATCCGCCACTCACCAATCGCTGAGAAGAGAGGTCCTCCAGGGCAGGTTGGGACTGAGAGGTAAGGAAAACGAATGGATGGTAGCCCCGGCTACGTCCCAGAGGAGAGAGTCGGACCTACAGCCTCGCAAGTCCATCCACGACAGACTGAGGAGGCCCGCAACCGACAGATTGGGCCCGCAGGGCGGGCGCCAGTTCCAACCCACCACGGAGGGGTCACCCCAGAGTGAGACACCTCGGGGGCGTGCTTCCACGAGGTGCACATCCTTCGAGCAACCTCCGCCAGAGGTGACCCACGACGATGAGCTGGCCACATTGAAAAAGGCCGTCGAAATGCTACAACAGCAGGTAGCAGCCAAATCCGGCGGGCCCCGATATCACCACTCTCCCCGCATCTCCATTGGCGCCTACCATCCTCCGAGCACCAGTCCAAAAGAAGATCCACTTCCCGGTGATATCTGCATACGAGGGCGAATCCGACCCGAAGGTCCACCTGACCAAGTATGCAGACTACATGATCTCGGTAGGCGCCACCGACGTCACTCAGTGCCGGAACTTCCCACTAACCCTGGGGGACCGAGCTCACCGCTGGTTCTCTTCACTTGCCCCGGGGTCAATCCAGTCTTTTGGCCAACTCATGAAGGGAGTTGTTGGCCCACTTCTCCGGGTTTGGGTCCTATCTTACCCAGAAGCACCGCCTCGCCAACATCCACCAAGGCGATAATAAGACCGACCTACAGTATCTGGAGAGGTTTGACAAGATACTGCTGGAAGGCAAACCGGTGAGCGAGGACAACAAGATCGTCGCAGTGATGGCGGGGCTTAAGAAGGGCACCGAACTCTGGAAGGAGATGCACCTGGCATGCCCGAACACCTACACTGAATTTCGGCATAAAGCCGGGGTGTTCGTAGCCATGCAGGAGGCCCTCCAGAAAGAGGTCGGTGCCTCGGAGGAAAAGAAGCCCTACGGGAAGAAGTTCGGGGGCGCATACAAGGCCCCCCGGAACTTGAAGGCTTTCGGCGATGGGTACGAGTTCAAGGAGAAGCTCAACCAGGTCCTCACTGTCTCCGTCGACCATTTCTTTACTGCGGTAAAAGACAAAGCCTTGTTGGAAGAGCCGAGGAGGATCCGTCAGGACCGCACGAAGCTCAACCCCAACAAATATTGTGCCTATCACCAATCAATCGGCCACTTCACCAGCGAATGCCGAGACCTCCTCAAACAGCTGTGGAAATTTTACGAGGATGGAAAGCTGGTTGAGTTCGTGAAGAAGGCACCAGCGAAGAGGCCCAAGTTCAAGAAGAGGGAAGCCTCCGACGATGAAGAGGAGGACGCGGGTCAACGCGGTCCTCAAAATAGACGGAGGGCACCTCCCCAGCCCCAACAGAACCTGGAACCCACCCGAGAACTCCTAGTTCTCGATGAAGAGGTCGAAGCTACCGGAGGTCTCCAGGATGGGGGATCCTCCATTTCCAGAAGAAAGAGGAAGGCCAAAATCCGGGCAGTAAACCAGGTCCAGGAAGGCAGCTCCAGCTCCAGACCCATCGCACAACCCACCGATGTGCTGACATTCTCCTCGACGGACCTGGAGGGGGTATGGACGCCCCATAATGACTCGTTGGTGATAAGCGCCAACATAATGAATGTCCGAGTTCACAGGCTACTTGTGGACACCGGCGCCTTCACCAACATACTCTTCAAATCCACCTTAGATGCCTTAGGTGATTTTGAGTCGTACATAGAACCTAGCAATGCTAGGATAGTGGGGTTCGGAGAAGTTGTAACCGTCCCCCTAGATACTATTAGGTTGAGCGTCCAGCTTGTATCGGCCGAGGACCCGGAGCGGAGACTGACTAGATTAATAGATTTCCTAATTGTCGACCAGCAATCCTCCTACAACGGGTTCCTTGGCCGCCCCTTTTTCAATGAATTCAAAGCGGTGTGTTCGACCTACTACTACTGTATAAAATTCCCAACTCCAAAAGGTGCCGGAACCATTAAGAGTGACCAGAAAAAAGCCCGAGAGTGTTTACTCCAAATCAAGGATGGCCAGGTCAAAAAGTTCGTAACGCAGGCCCAAGTCTTTGAAGAAGACGTGCAAATCCCGATAGACGAGCCAAACATCCTGGACATCATCTCGACAGAAACTAAGACGATGGAGGTAGGCGATCTGCCGGAATCTGACCAAGTGTTGGGACCTGCCCAAGAAACACAATCAACGCCCATGGAGGTGGGAGAAGCCCAAATGCAGGAACCGGTGCAAGATCAGCAGCCTGCGCCCATGGAAGTGGTTGACGGGATCCAAGAGGGGGGACCTGCGGGAGGCCAAGGACCAATGCCAATGGACGTTGATCCAACTCCCCGAATTACAGGACCTCTCCAAACTAACGAACCCCCGGGGGTACTGATAGTCGAGGGACCTTTCCAAGTCGAGAGCCAAGCTGATGATCTCGAACCACGCCTAGGTCACGAACCTGCGCAGATGTCACAGGAGGAGTGGGATGAGTTCATCAGCGACCCGAGGTGTAAAAACCAGAAAAGAAAAGCCACCCCCATGGAAGAATTGCCAGCACTCCCGGTGGACCCGGAAAGGGACTTGAAACTTTTCATAGGTTCCGAGTTACCTGAACTGTACCGGTCGAGGATGGAGTTGTTTCTAATGTCCAATCTGGATGTATTTGCCTGGTCCCATGAAGATATGACGGGAATCCCGTTGGAGCACGCTTGTCACCGACTTAACATAGATCCGACGAGGAGACCCGTGCGCCAAAAGCGGAGAAAGTATGGACCAGACAAGTACGCGGCCCTAACGACCGAAGTGGGAAAGTTGTTAGACAACAAGCTGATCAAGGAAGCCTTGTGTCCACAATGGGTCGCGAACCCCGTCCTGTTCAAAAAGCACAACGGGACGTGGAGACTGTGCATCGACTTTACGGACCTAAACAAGGCATGCCCGAAAGATAACTTCCCACTACCCCACATCGATCAGCTTGAGCACCACCGGCCATGAGATGATGACATTCATGGACACATTCACAAGCTACCACCAGATAGCGTTGCACCCGGATGACCAGGAACATACGGCGTTCTACACCAACAAAAACATGTATTGCTAGGAAAGGATGTCGTTCGGACTTATCAACGCCAGAGCAACCTACCAAAGATTGGTAAATAAAATGTTCAACCAACACATCGGCGAGTCTATGGAGGTGTACATGGATGACATAGTTGTCAAGAGTTTGAGAAAGGAGGATCACCTTGACCACCTAAAACAAACCTTCGACATACTACGCCAATACAACATGAAGCTGAACCCAAAGAAGACCAGCTTCGGCATACATTCAGATAAGTTTCTGGGAAATCTGATGAGCCAACAAGGGATAGAGGTCAACCCGATGCAGGTCCAATGCATAATCGAGATGGGTGTGCCCGATTATGTACAAAAGATCCAAAGGTTGACCGGGTGCATGGCAGCCTTGAACATGTTCATCTCCAGGTCTGGCGACCGGAACCACCCATTCTTCGAGGCAATCAAAGCAAACACGCGAAGATACAAGGAGACAGCTAAAGCCAACAAGCTGCATCTTAAAAACCACTTCGTGTGGACAAGCAAATGCCAGCGAGCCTTCGAGGACATTAAAGCATACCTGGCAGATACGCTGGTCCTGTCGAAACCGGTACCTGGTGAGAAGCTATACATGTACCTCGCCGCATCGGATGTTGCCATTAGCTCAATCCTGGTCCGAGAAGAGGCGAAAACACACCTACCAGTGTACTACGTAAGCCAAGTCTTACACGAAGCTGAGTTGCGGTACACCCCGACAGAGAAGCTAGCCTATGCACTGGTGATGAGTGTTAGAAAATTGAGGCACTACTTCTTCGACCACCCGGTGGAGACACTGACGACGTTCCCACTACGTCAAATACTACAGCGCCCAGACACCACCGGACGCTTGCTGAAATGGTCACTGAAAGTTAGCCAAAATGGTATAACCTGCGCATCCCAAACAGCGATCAAGGGACAAGCGCTTGCCGACTTTATCTTCAAGCTAACTTTCCCACACGATCCGACGAGGGGATGTATAGCTCTGTGACACCTCTACATTGACGGGTCATCAACCAGCACAGCAGCAGGCACCGGCGTAGTTCTGATCAGCCCAGATAGACAAGTCTTCCCCTCTGCAATCCGGTTCGGCATACCGAGCAACCAACAACGAGGCGGAGTACGAAGCTTTGATAGCCAGACTTAGGTTATCACTAGCTGTGGGGGCAACAAATCTTCAAGTTTTCGGAGATTCCCTGCTAATAATATCCCAAGTCCGGGGGAGTACGAGGCAAAAGACCAACATATGATGACCTACCAGAAGATAGTCGCGCACTTGATCTCGATGTTTACGCATGTTTACATCAATCAGATACCGCGACTAGAAAACACTCTAGCAGATGCCCTAGCCCGACTAGCTACTAGTAACGGTGAGGCCGAAGTCACAGAGGTTATAGTCACCAAACTGAAGAACCCCTCGACGTTTGATTACAAAGTAAATCAGACCTCGAGTGGGGACAGGAAGAGGACAAAGACAGTGAAGATTAGTGCACTCCGATCCAAAAATACTTAAAGGATGGAACAACCCTCGAGGACACATGGAAAGCTAGTCGGCTGGTGAAACAAGCTGCCAGATACAAGCTACTGGATGGCCAACTCTACAAACGTGGATTCTCTCTACCCCTGCTCAAATGCTTATCTAAGAAGCAAGGGTTCGAGGTGTTAGAAAAAATCCATGAAGGAATTTACGGAGGTCACGCTGGGGGGCAAGCTTTGGCATATAAGATGATTAGGTAGGGATACTACTGGCCCACTCTTCGCAAGGATGCCGTTAGCTTCGCACGGAAGTGCCGAAAGTGTCAACTCTTCGCAACTAACATCTACTCCCCAGCCAACCAACTGAAGTCAGTTTTCAGCCCGTGGCCTTTTGCAAAATGGGGTATCGACTTGATCGGCTCATTTTCACTTGGCAGAGGTGGTGTAAAGTTTACTGTTGTAGCAGTAGACTACTACACTAAGAGGGTTGAAGCCGAGGCACTTACAAGAATAACGCAGGAAAGGATGATCGGTTTCATATGGAAGAGCCTGATCTATCAATTCGGACTTCTGCAATCGATCATCACAGACAACGGAAGGCAGTTTGACGGCTAAAAGTTGAGAGATTTATGTAGTTCGTGGAACATCAAGAAACACTACTCAACTCCATACCATCCACAGTCAAACGGCCAGGTCGAGGCGGTGAACAAAATTCTGAAACATATATTGAAGATCCGCCTCAAGGACAAGAAAGGGAGCTGGGCAGACGAACTCCCGGAGGTCCTATGGTCGTACAGAACATCATACCGAGCCAGCACCGAAGAGACGCCATTTGCCTTGGCCTTCGGGACCGAAGCGGTGGTACCAGTTGAGGTCCAGAATAAGACTTGGAAGGTGGTAGGGTTCGACGAAGCCCTGACAGTCAAAAAAGATCTGATCGAAGAGACCAGAGCTTCGTCGAAAATGAAAAATGCCACCTACAAGCGCAGAGCGGAGAAATACTACAATTCCCAGGTCCGAGACCGAAAGTTCAAGGTTGGGGACCTGGTACTGAAAAAGAAGTTGATGGCCCCACCAGGTGTATTTGGGTCAAATTGGGAAGGACCGTTCCGGGTCACCGCTGCCTGGCCAAATGGTACTTATGACCTCAAAGACGCAGAAGGCAACGCCTTGTCATACACCTGGAATGCGGCGCATCTAAAGAAATTTTACCAATAGACCAGGATTCTGTAATAGACTAGTCGGAGGTTCGCATCAGAAGTGTTGATGGCAACCGATGTAAATTACGTCGCTGTATAAGTTAGAAGTTTTTCTCGAAAGAATATTCCAACTCTTCGAAGGTTCGCAAAAAAAAAAATCCAACCCTTCGAAGGTTCGCAAAACGTCCAACTATTCGAAGCTTCGCAATACGCAAGGACCAAGGTCCCAAATGTTATAATCTAAAGGCTCAAAGGCAAAGGCCAAAGTGCCCCAGGTCAGCGAAGGTGTCCTCCTTAAAGGATCATTAAGCGCCCACTGCCATAAGTTAGAAAAATTCACGAAAAAGACAAAAAACGTCTAAGGCAAGGTTCACGAAACCCAACTGCCCAACGTGAATTAAACAAAGTACAACTCGCTGCCCTAAGTGGTTTAAGATGAGCGATTCGTGGCCCTAAGTGGTGTAAGACGAAGAATATGTACTACACAAATGGAGGTACAATTCGTAGTCCTAAGTGACATAAAATGAACGATTCGCTTCTCAAAAGTAGAGTGAGACGAACAGTTGAGTACCCGAAAAATATATAAACGAGCTAATCGAAATTATAACGTAAGCATAAAAATATGAGTGAAGGCAAGATCGTAACAAAAGACTCGAATTCTATTCAAAAGATACTTAAGAAACTTTCAAGTCAAAAAGTACTTGAAAAATTCCTAAGTATTCGAAGTGGTGCTGGCCACAAAGGTCGGCCAGCTGACCATGTATGAACTACAAAAGTAAGCTCCTTCTGGGCGAGCTACACATGCTCAACGAGCTTCAACTACTTGGACAAAGAGAAAAGCTACAAAAAGCTAAAAAGTGAAAAACCTATTCTAAGTCTACGGAGCGGTGGGCAGTCAGAGCAGGGACCTCGGTCGGGGCCTCAGGATCGGCGACCTCGCCCTCGGTAGTTTGGTGACCTGGGGGAGTGAGGGTGGGCAACGTAGTGATGTCGCTCGTGAGCCCGCTAGTGTCGAACCTCGAGGTGTCGATCATAGCATCCCCCACGGCTTCCTGAAGTTGCTCGACCGTGAGGGGAGTTCGCCCTTCCTCATTAGCGGCCTCCTCCTCGGTGGCGGTATTCAGCTCCGGCATGGGCACCGTATTGGTAATTGTGAAGCGTGCTGGGATAAAGTAGAGTGGCACCCCAAGTTCTGGGAAGTCGCCAATATCCAACTCGGTCCCGTCGGGGAAGGGTGCTCTATCCAAGCAATCCCTGAGGTCGCCCACCACCGCCTTCAGCTCGTCATCCTTATGAGCTCGCGCCCACCAGATAGTTCGGATGATTTAAGAGTAGCACTGGACGAACCCCTTATCTGAGGCCTCAGCCCTCACTACATCCAAGTTCGCCGAGGAGGATGCATCGTTGCAGAGCTCGGCGACCTCGTTTGACCTTCGCTGAGAGCTCCTCTCGGAGTTTAGTGCATTCTTCATCAGCGGTCTTGAAGAGACCGCGCTCCAGGTCGAGCTCCCTCTTGACAAGAGTAAGCTCGCCATTCTTGTCCGCCAGCTTCTGGGCGAACTCATCTTCCTTCGCCTTCACCTGAGCATCAGCGTTGCGCTGCACGGTGTCGAGCATCCTCTATAGCTCACTCAGTTTCTCGAGAGCGCTCCTCTCGACAGCAAGGGACACCGCGGCCCTCCCCTCAGCGAGCTCCAGAGATTTCTTCGCATTGTCTGCTATTTCCACCAACTTCAAGAGGGCATCATCCCTCTTCTGGCGACTTTCCTCCAGCGCGGCGACCTGCGCAATTGCTTTATGATTCGCGAGCAAGAGCCCGCTCGCATAGTGCGTCAAGAGCAAGAGATTCTCTCTCAAGTTCTGGCCTTCAATGGTCACCAGCTGGGGGGACGACCAGAACCTCGGCACCTCACTGAACGTATTCCGGATGAGGCCAGGGGAAGGTAGCGCATGGAGGTGAGTGAGCGCGACCTCTCGTAGGAATGCAAAGCCTCGTGCCTGTTGGGATACGCGATGGGGGCGTACCTGCGAGGTCAAGATAATCTGAGTTAGGAAAAAGATAACAGGGAAACAACGGGAAGTGGGGCCAAGAGAGCGAGCTACTTACTGAACTCGCTCGGGGTCCCAGCCCAGAATGGTGTCATCCACCGCTTGCACTCCGAAAGGCGACAGGGAGGGTGGCGACCTCCGGGGGGTTTCAATAGTAAGAGGGGCCGTCGAGTGGGCCGATCCACCTTGAGCCGACCTCGTGTCGGCCCCCTCAACTTGCTCCGGTTCCGCCTCGTCACCGGGATCGGTTCGGACCCTCTTGCGAGCTTGCATCTCGCCCTCGCTCACCCGGGACCCGTCGCCACGATGAAGACCCTTTTTGGAGGTAGGGGAGCTAGCTCAGGTGTGGCGAAACCTCGCCCGCTGCCCCTGCTAGTCCGGGCGACCTGTGGGGCCTTAGTGGTCTTAACCGGAACTTTAGTCGCCCCTTTCTGCTTTTGGGTTCCGGAGCCCCCCGGCCTCACCCTTCTTCGAGGCAAGCTCGGCTTTCTTGCTCACCTCGAGGGCGAGGGTTGAGGGGAAGGCCAACCTGTTCGGGCGAGGGGGACCCATGGCGATTCGGCGAACTAATATGTGATAGGCCTTCGGGATCTCGGCGATTAGGAACGCAACCCAGCTACCACCTACAGGAAATGAAACGGAATTAGCGCCTGGGCGAGCTACATATCAAAAGAAGCAAGCCCTGGCAAGTTACAAACTCGAAAGCTCGGGACCTTGAAGGGCGAGGTGATGGGGCAAGGTGAGGAGGCCAGCGAGTCGAAGGCAATGGTGCTTGCACAAATGGGCGATGTCCCTGTCCTCCTCGCTCCTTAAACAATAGATGTCCCGCACCAGGTCGAACTCCTCTGATACCTCGGGCTTGCCTCGATTAGACTTGTGGCGCTTCGAAACTGCAAAAAGAAAGAGAATTAGATTAGTAAATCTAATCTGACCCACACACACCGAGATGGGCGACCTACTGCTGGCTTCCCCATATCTCTCAGGAGAGAGAATACGGCCACCTCGCCCAGAGTAAGTGTCAGAAGCTCGCCAGTCTCCGCCTATAAAGAAGATCTGCTCCTTCTAATTACGAACTTTGTTCGGAAGCAACCCTAGAAATTTCTCCCCCGGGCGAGCCTTTAAGTAATAGTACCCCGTGCCATCTTTTACTTGCCGGGTCATAACGAAGAGCTCGCCCAAGTCCGACGAAGTCACCCAGTTTTCATAGCCCTCCAGTCCAAAGGCGGATAAGGCCGCGAGGAAGTTACTCCATGCGTTCGGTGTAAACTGGGTGATGACCAAGTTGTTGTCAAGAAGGAATTGACCAATAATCGGGTGCAAGGGCAGAGTGAGCCCAACCTCGAGGGTATGTATGTTGATGGCGGTTAACCCTTCGGGAGGCGAGTCGGCCCGCTCGTTCTTTTCAGGGGCATACATGAAAATATCGAGCGGGATGCGAAACTTTTTGTGTATATTGGGAAGAGAGTACTCGTTGATGCTACTCACGACCTCGCCGGCTTTGTAATCGGATGGGGCGACCTCTTCTAGATCGAGAGGGAGTACACGGTCTGGACAAGGGAAACTCGCCACATGCTCAGCGATGTACTCCTCCCAGTCGAAAGGATGGACGACCTCTTCTGAAACTTGGTGCTCGAGAAGTTAGGGTTCTGGGAAACCAATGGCATGAAGGTATTCGACGGTCACCTCACCGAGGTCACCCCCAGGCTCGCCTACCTCGGTGACCTCCCCATCAGCCTCGGCGACCTCTTCATCCTCTGCTAGGGACTCGTTAGAGGCTGGCTCATGGCTTCGCCAGAGCTCGCGGAGGTAGGACTCTTCACTTTGCTCGGAGGTGGTGGCTTTCTCCCAGAAAGCTCGCCGGAGTCCGGGCGAGCTACGGAAGTCACCTCGGAACTAGAGCCGAGTATTATTGGAGTGATGAGAGGGAGCGTTTCATTTCAAGTGATGGAGTATTTCTCAGGATTGCGGTTCGACAACGTCCAACTCGAAGATTGGGTCGACATAGTTTAGGCGAGGTTCGGGTAGTTCCAGAATAGTCCAAATATTTTGATCGCCGGAGTTACGGTATAGGGACAATCAGAAATATCGAAGAGTCATCACAAAACGTTCAAGATCTCCAAAAACTCGAGAAAATGGGGGCAGAAACGAAAGGCTGCAAAAGAAACATGGAGAAGGAAAAAGAACTCAAACTCTACCTTGGGCGTTCAAAACTCCGTCGGATGCTGGGGAAAATATTCGTCGGAAACTGCTCTGAGAATCGAGAAAGCGAAAAGTGTGGAATGATCTTGCCCTCACCTATTTATAGATGCTGGGGCGAGCTGCGATTCCCAAAAACCTCAGGGACCAAAGTGCAAAGATTTGAAAATATTATCATGATGGGCGCGGGAATTGGAGTCTCAAAAGGCATGCACGATGCCTCAAATCCCGCTCCACGTCGGCATGACGAACCACCATAATGGAGCTCGCGTGCGAGCTCGGCACTTGTCAGTAGATAGTTCGCCAATACTAGGGTCTTCGTCCACAGAGACAAATTAGCTCGCCCACACATTGAACAAATCATGATGTGTGCTAGCTGGGGGGCAAATGTTGACAAGGCGAACTACCAAAAGATAATCAAGGGATTAGCTCGAGGTAACAAAGGTCACCGAGGTGAGCGGAAGCTCGGTCATTGGTCCGAACCACGGCCAACAGAGGGGAGCTCGGCGAGGTAGGTGAGAACCACACCTGAGCTCCCGGTAGGCCGAGACCAGTGGCCAAGGGCATCAAGAGGATAGAAGACTACGGGCGAGCTACTCCTCCAGAGAGGGAGCTCGCCCCTATCCGAGGACACCTCGCCGAGGCCGAGCCGAAGCACACTGCCACATAATCCCCGAAACAAACACAAGGCATCGAAGCCCACCTGGGAGCCCGCCGAGGTTAGGGGTGTTAGGCGACGTGTGCACAGATGATAAGTAGATATGTAGCAAGACAAGGCATTGTAAGGGTAAGCATTGTGAGGGACCAAGACGGAGGTTATGGACCTTCGGCAACACCGGAAGCCATACAGGCTCACAAGGTGCCACCTCACACTTGCACACCTATAAATAAGGTCTCTCTTGTACTATTCACATTATTACAATCATAATACACAAACACTTTCTCTCTCTATATTATCCATCGAAGAACAATTCTTAGATTATAGTTTGATAGGATTAATATGATATAACAAGTCATATAACAAACATCGTTAGCAAATTCTATCAACAGAAGTACCTAACCCTAACATCTAAGTCTGTGGGCCTAATGCCCATTGGACTATAATCTAATATTATGTCCATTAATAATATAATATATTATACAATATATTATAACACTGTCCCTTGGACATAATAACAATGACAAGGAAGAATACAAGAGTTACCCAGAGGAGTATTAAAAATGATCTTGAGGATCCAATCGTCATGATTGTTTAGTATTTGATACTCCCCCTGAAGATAACAATCTTCCAAGTCGATGCATCCCGATTCCATGTACGTACTTTTCAAAAGTCGAAGTGGGAAGGGATTTAGTGAACAAATCAGCTAGATTGTCACTTGAGTGGTGTTTTATCGTGATCTCACCACTCTTCTGGAGTTCGTGAGGATAAAAGAATTTGGGGAAATATGTTTCGTCAAGTTCCCTTTCATATAGCCATTGCTCATTTGTGCAATATATGTAGCAGTATCTTCATAGATAATTGAGGGACTTAAGTCAACAGAAGGGATACCACACGAATCATGAATGTGTTTTATAAGGGACTTTAACCAAACACATTCTCGTGCAGTTTCGTGCAGAGATATGATCTCTGAGTGGTTTGACGATGTGGTCACCAAAGTTTGTTTGACAGATCTCCATGAAATGGCTGTTCCACCACAGAGGAAAACATAACCCGTTTGCGATTTCGCATTATGGGGATCAGATAGATAACCAGCATCAGGATAACCTACAAGTGTTTTGTCTTGGTTTCTTTGATAGAAAAGACCAAGATCTTGAGAACCTTGAAGATATCGTAAAATATGTTTCACACCATTCCAATATCTCCTCGTAGGGAAGGCACTGAATCTTGCAAGTAGATTCACTGCAAAGGCAATATCGGGCCTAGTGCAGTTTGCAAGATAGAGCAGTGCACCAATTGCACTTAGATAGGGAACTTCAGGTCCCAATAGCTCTTCGGTATCTTCTTTAGGTTTAAATTGGACCTTTTCCAAATCAAGGGAACGGACAGCCATTGAAGTGCTTAAAGGATGAGATTTATCCATATGGAATCTCTCCAACACTTTCTTTAGGTAAACTGATTGGTGTATCAGTATTCCTTCAGGAAAATGCTCGATCTGCAGGCCAAGACAGAACTTGGTTTTACCCAAAGTTTTCATTTCCAATTCATTTTTTAAGATTGAACTTGCTTCTTCAATCTCTTTCCTTGTTCCGATAATGTTTAGATCATCAACATACACCGAGATGATGCAAAAACCATTAAGGGATTTTTTAATAAAGACACAAGGAAAAGCTTCGTTATTTACGTATTCCTTCTTCAGGAGGAATTCACTTAGTCGATTATACCACATACAACCTGACTGTTTTAAGCCATATAACGAGAGTTGCAATTTAATGCTGAACATACTATGATGTTCGTTTTTCCTCATCTAGGGAATATTTAATCCATCAGGGATTTTTATATAGATATTAGAATCTAATGATCCGTATAAGTATACGGTAACTACGTCCATTAACTGCATTTCTAAGTTTAGTTTAACTGCCAGGGATATTAGGAAGCGGAATGTTATTGCATCCATAACAGGAGAGTAGGTTTGATCGAAATCAATACCGGGTCTCTACGAAAACCCTTGAGTCACTAACCTCGCTTTATATCTCACAGTTTCGTTGTTCTCGTTTTGCTTTCGTACAAATACCCCCTTGTATCCAACAGGGATAACATTTTTGGGGTACGAACGATGGAACCAAAAACTTTTCGTTTGTTTAGCGAGTCTAGCTCTGCCTTTATTGCAACTTCCCATTTCACCCAATCGGAGCGCTTCCGGCACTCGGATATAGTTTTGGGTTCAGGATCTAGATCATTATTCAAAATGGTGAAGGCAATTAAGGCTGCAAATGTGTTGTCGACAACAATTGTGTTTCTATTATAATTTTCTCCCGTGTTTACGAAGTTTGTTGAAACTTCAATGTTTACATCGACCAGATCCTCTTCATTTCCCAAAGAGTATCGGTCTGATGATTCTGCATTCTCAGAGTCATTGTTTGCATTTGCACGTGCATTTTGACTCTGATTTTTTTCTACAGGACGAATCTCTTCAAGAGATTTTAGGGGTGACATAGTGTGTTTGCTAGCTTTACACTTACGCGAACTTGGTTCGCTTATGTTAATGCTTCCTTTACGCTTTTGGCGCATGGGGGATTAACATTTGTCTTCAAAGGGAGTTGTACCCTTTGAGGCACATTTACCCTTCAGGTATATGCGACTTAGTCACGCCTTTATGATCAGTGAATGCATCTGGCAGATTATTTGCTAAGTATTGCAAATTTATTATCTTTTGAACTTCAAGTTCAGTTTGATTTGTGCGTAGGTCTAAGAACTGAAGATCTTTTGTGTTCCAAGTAATTTCACGGCATTTATTAATTGTGGTATTTTTCTCTCCCCCTAATGCCGGAAATAGATATTCATCGAATGTGCAGTCAGCGAAACGGGCTGTAAACTGATCCCCAGTTAAAGGCTCAAGGTATTTAAGTATTGTGGGAGATACAAAATCGATGTAAATATCGAGTTTCCTTTGTGGGCCAATAGATGTTCGCTTAGGTGGTGGTATGGGAACATACACTGCACAACCGAATGTATGTGGATGGGAAATGTTAGGTTCATTTCCACGAACGAGTTGAATAGGGGAATATTCATGATATACAGTTGGTCGGAATTGGATTAGTGATGATGCATGTATAATAGCATGCCCCCAACATGAAACATGTAAGTTAATTTTTTGTAGTAGCGGTCTAGCAATTAATTTAAGACTTTTAATTAATAATTCAGCTAGACCATTTTGAGTATGAACATGAGGGACCGAATGCTCCACTTTGATTCCCAGTGCCATGCAAAAATCATCGAATGCCTTAGAGGTGAATTCACCGGCATTATCCATACGAATGGATTTAATAGGATGATCTGGGAATTGAGATCTCAACAGAATAATCTGTGCAATAAGCTTTGCAAAAGCAGTATTGCGAGTGGATAGCATGGTGACATAAGTCCACCGAGCAGATGCATCTATTAGGACCATAAAATACTGGAATGGTCCAGATGCTGGGTGTATCGGTTCACAAATATCTCCTTGAATCCGCTCAAGGAATTTAGGAGATTCAGTTCTTACTTTACTACTAGAAGGACGAATTATAAGTTTACCCATTGTGCAACCATCACATATGTATTCATTAACAGAAGGGATTCTGTTGTGTGTTATGTTATGGCCAGATGAATTACATAGAATCCGACACATCATGGTTTGTCCGGGATGTCATAACCGCTCATGCCATAGTTTGAAAGAATTTGGATCATTAAATTTTAGATTAAGGACTATATGGAGATTCGAGGGTCTGATGTACGTGTAATACAAGCCAGACGAGAAAGATGGAAGTTTTTCGACAATGTGTTTACGACAATTTAAATAGTGAGTCATTAACAAATATTCACTATTGTCCTCAGTATATGTCTCAATATGATAGTTATTCTGTCGAATGTCTTTAAAACTGAGGAGGGTACGCTTTGATTGTGGAAACAATAAAGCATTTTCGATTATTAATTCGGTACTCATAGGTAGAATGATCGAGGCTCTCCCGGAGCCAACGATTTGTATGTCGTCATCGGAAATAGTAGTGACACTTCCTTTCTTTTCAGTTAATGTTTAGAAAAATTGTCTATCTTTCAAGATAGTATGTGTAGTAGCACTATCTACTAAGCACAACACATTAATCTCCATAAGCACACAATTGTACGTTTAAATATGAGGAATTCTAAGGAGAGCCAAGATTACAGACGCTGATTGATTAGCCGCACAAAGAGTCACTTAGGTCCTACTAATATCAAGAACGTATTAAGTTTTTGTAGACAATAGTGATCGACAATTGGATTTGACTGTAAAAATAAAGCATCGATAAGCATTCATTAAAAACCATAAAAATGTATCATGCAACATAGTCAAGATGAAAGCCAGTAAAAACATGCTGGTCAAACCAAATAACAAATAATATCAAAGAAGTCTAATCAATAAAGCAAATAAACAACTAGTTGATGTTGATCACTCATTGTCTCCAAAGGCGTCTAGAGTCATTGTATCACTCACTAAGAGGTCATCCTTCTCCATGTCAAAGCCTGCTCCGGGCAGGTCGGTGTGGTGTGATTCACCTTTAGGAGCCTTCCCTTTTTTGTCTTTAAGCTTCACTAGATGTTTAGGAGTTCGACACTCGCGAGACCCATGGTCGTCGCATCCACACTTGTGACAGAGTTGCTTGTTCTGTGAACTTGAGCTCAATGGTTTATCTTGAGGTGCATTCTTTTCAGTTGCACTAGGTTGTGCATTGTTGCGACCTCGACCTCTTCCCCTACCACGGCCTCGACCTCGGGTCGATCCGCGGCCCCCAGTCACCTCATTTCCTTTTCTACGTTTACGGTCTCTTGAGTTCCTCCGAGTAGCATGTGCTTCAGGCACAACTTGTGAGCCAACCGGTCTAGTATTGTGATTTTTCATCAACAATTGGTTGCGCTTTTCTGCAACTAAAAGTGCAGAAATAAGCTCAGAGTGTGATTGATACTCTTTGGCCCTGTACTGCTGCTGGAGTACAAGATTACTAGCGTGGAAAGAGTTTTTTCAATTAACTGATCATCAGTTATTATTTCTTTGCACAGCTTAAGCTGAGAAACTATGCGATGTAGGGCGTAGTTGTACTCCGTTATAGATTTGAAGTCTTGGAAACGAAGTTTTATCCATTCATGTCTGGCTTCGGGGAGGATCACATCGTGTTGTTGTTGGAATCGATCCTGGAGGGATTTCCACAACGTCGATGCATCTTTTTCTGTGAGGTATTCGTTCTTAAGATCTTTGTGAAGATGATGTCTTAAGAAGATTAGAGCTTGTGCCTTTTGGGCAGGAGTGGATTTCCACCCTTGTGTGGTGGTGTCGAATAAGTCTTTTGAAGCTAGATGGATTTCAACGTCTAAAGCCCATGTCAAATAATTGTGGCCATCTAGTGCCAGTTCATCAAATTCGCGTTTGGTGATGTTTGACGTGTTGTTGCTACAAAGAAATGAATTAATAAATTTAGATTGATTATTGTTTTGTAGCAAAAAAAATTAGGGCTCAAGATAAAAAGCAATGACAAAATTGATAATAGGGGGTATTTAAAAAGGAATTGGGTGTATGACATGTATGAGACATTAATTAATGGGACTTCGGACCCAAAAATAATTATTGGATAAGGCCTTTAAAAAAATTTGATGATTTAGGCTTCATAATACCATTATGAATTTTATTAATGGGACTTTGGGCCCAAAAATAATTATTAGGATCCAAATTAATTAGGATCAACTAAATAAAATGTCCAATCAATTTTAAAAAAATGGCCCAAGTAAATATTTAATTAATATTAATATTAATTAATAATAATAATTTTTTTTTATTAAGAGGGGCTCGGCCCATTTGAAAACAAGGAAGGCAGAAGCCCATTTAGTATTTCAAATTTTAATAGAGCACAGAAGCTAATTATGAAGGGCCAATTTTTTTAAAATGACCCAATGATTTAGGCGGCCCATTTAAGGCATTTTAGGGTTTTCAGAATTTGAGTACACACACATACGACTCTTTCTATTGAAAAAGAGCGAAAAGGTCAAAAACATGGCGAAAATAACGGGGCGGACTTTTCGGCGTCGTGGAGTCATGTGGATATTGTCGTCGTCGGCGTTCGCGTCTGTTGTGCCGTGGACGCACCAGTTCTCGCGGCGCAGTCGATTGGCGGGGAATCGCCGCCACGGGCGTGCAGACCTGCCTCCACTGGCGCACAGCCGCCGGCACGGGTGCTCAGTCACCGTCGCGGGCACAGCCGCCGCGGGCGCGCAGCGCCGTTCAGCGCGGAGTCGGCGAATCGTCGCGGGTGCACAGTCGCGCACAGTGGCGCTATCACTTTGTGCCGCCGGCTATCACGATGCCGCTTCAGGGGCCGTCGGATGTTACGAGTTCGCCGCGGTTGTTGCGCATTGCCGAATGTAGGCTTTACGATTGAAAACAGAATTTCCGATTGCTGGTTTTGATGATGAAAACCAAAGAAAGTGTTTCTGAAAAACCTGGTTTTGATTTTGGGGTTTTCGAAAAAAAATGGGATTCGAAACTGATATGTTTCTATTGAAAAAAAAATTTCACAAATCGATTTCTGGGAAAACGATTTTTGTTTTCTAGAACGATTGAAAATTTTCGAAAGGTTTGATTCCGATTTTGGAAAAATTGGTATTCGAAAATCAGTGGCTATTAGTAATATTGGAAATCAATTTTGCAAAACTGGGTTTTGATAAAAAAATCAGGACATAGTCTGATGTCCTGGGTTTTTGACGGAAAAGGGGAGTTTCGAAATATTGGGTCTGATAAAACATGTTTTCTGATAAAATAAATTTGAAAACAGATAACAGCAAGCAGAATCATCGATCGGAGGGATCGATTTTTGTATCAAGGTTTTGTTAGGGTTTTGTTATGCAACGTCATTTACAAACAGGTCATATATCAACAGCATATTGACAGATGGTTTCGTACAGTAACCAAGGCAGCATACAAAACACATACAAAAACGCATATGACATTAATCAATGTTCTGCAGGATACCTAGATATCTAAGCATGGATTTATGCAGTAAACATATCCAAATAGGGATATGAATCGAATGAATTGTTCTTAAGCATGTGAGCAGTATAAGCATATACACATATTTTCAGGATACACATGCTATTAATTTCAGAAAATATAATAAATAAAAACTCACATATTATTGCTTAATTTCCAAAAAAATATTTAAGTTTTGAATCTGATCCGAAAATTGCTGGAGCAATCCTTTCGTGAATCCTTATTGCTCGTAGAGACTCTTGCTAATAACGTGTTATAATTAAGAGAAAAGCGTAAAGCATAAATAAAGAATACAGAGTTATTAACTCAGTACGTCACGAAGTGACTACGTCTGGGGGCGAGCAAGCCAGGAGAGAATAAACTATAATCTGTCGTAAAGTGTTTACAATGATAGAAGCATATGAAATACAAGGGTGTACGATACATTATATAGAACTATCTAACACTAACATCTAAGTTTGTGGGCCTAAAGCCCATTGGACTATAATCTAATATTATGTCCATTAATAATATAATATATTATACAATATATTATAACAATAATGGCCGTTGTTTTTGTGGGTGTGATGGAAGCTGTTGGCATTTCCAAATTTGGATTCCACGTTGATTATGAAAGTTGTGTTATGATGGAGCTCAATTACTTTTGTGGGTGCACGTGGTAGTATGTTTTTTTGCTTTTGAGTGGAAGTGCTAGGAGATTGATAAATTATAATACCTCAAGAACAAATTATAATACTACAAGAACAAAATATAATACTCCAAGAACAATTCACAATACCCCAAGAATAATTCTAAACAAACTACCCAAAAAACAACTCACCATACCTCAAGAACAACTTACAATACCCTACTTACAATACCCTAAGACCAATTCACAATACCCCAAGAACCAGTCTAAGTAAATAACTCAAGAACAATTTACAATACCCTAAAACAATTAATAATACCCAAGAAAAAATCACAATACATATATTGAAGAAGAAGAAATGAATTGAAGAATTATTTACTTGGAACTTTGTTGAATTATTTTGATTGTAAATAATCACAATACCCTAAAACTGTCTCTTGTGTTTGTTAGATTTGGTTTGAAAAATTATTGTGAAGGTGATGATACTTGTAACTCTGAATTGATGCTCATTTCTCAGGTATTACTTGCAAGAAAGACACAATACTTTTGAGTGACCCCTTCTGAGGATTTGTTCGGTGTAAATAAGTCCTCACGCAAGTGTACGTGTTTGCTATGAGCGTGGTAAGCTTGACCAAGTTTTAAAATATATCGAACCCAAAGGAGACGGGGACTTGTAAGGAAAATTCGTTGTTTCAATTGGCTAGCTAACAAAGCAATAAAGGGGAAAGGTTTCTATCGTCTACTAATGCGTCAAAGAAGTAAACTACTTATCACCTTGGGTTGCAAAGTGAGCAAATGTGAGAGATATGTGCTAGTGTACTATCCTATGTTTCATGTAGTGAAGCATCACTTTATCATGCAAAGAGATTGTGTATAATCAATGGACAAGCCACTCTAACATGCAAAAGGTTTCCCTAATAACATATCAAAGCCTCTAATTGTTCATCTAATTCACTAAAGATAATTCTCACTATCTTAGGAATTTTATCAAACACTTGATATGCATTGGCCTTAATACAAGAAAGTTTAGGAAAATATCTCTACTTTCGCAAGAGACTAACTCCCTAATGGCCCTAATTGTCATCTACACATGCAAGCATTCATTCAATCCATCAATGTAGCGAATTGATCATACAACAACTCAAAACATTCAAAAGATCAACATATCATTACACTACTCCATAGGCATCATACACTAACACATGAAGGAATTAGCTCATGGCTAATTGAGTAATCATGAGAACAATTAAGCTAAGAACAATCATCATTAAGTAAGAAATGTAAAGAGATTTACCTATTACAATGATAATTGGAAAGATACAATTTACCTCTAAAATGCTAACATGAAATTCGACAATGGAAATTGAAATTCAATCGGTGAGAATGTAGCCTACGACCATATGAGAATGCAGGAATTAATGGATCAACGATCACTACGGTAGATCAAAAGTTATCTAAGAATTTGTAAGAAGAAATCTTAAGAAACCACCAAGTAACTACCTCCCTCTCTCTCTAATCTAAGAATTGAACTATGATTATGAACTAATGTGACTTGGATCCCCCTTGAGAATCTGATCCTTGAAGTATTTATAGTTCTCACAATGCTTGGTCCAAAATGCCCCTCATTAAACGTGCGAAAAGACAAGAATACCCCTGAAAATGTGGCTTGCCGAACCATCGCACGAGTCCAAGCATGTGGCCGCACGAGTATGGCTCGTGTGAGCACTCGTGCGGTTCATTGTCACCCGAACCAGAGGTTCGTCGCACAAATGTGGGCTAGTGGTCGCACGAGTCTGGCCTGGCAGTGCTCGAGCTCGGCCTCGACTTGTCTGATCGATCCTCGACTTTCTCGTTTTCTTCATATCTTGAGTTCTAGAGCTCCGATTGACTTGATTCTTTTTGCGTTGCGACCCTCTCTTCGAACTCTTGAACATGGTAAATCATTTGTCTTCATTGGATCTGTTGGGACAATCTGAGTGTTTTATTAGATCCCAAAACCCCTGATGAATTTATCTAAGTATAGTTATTCAGGATAAAATAGTTCAGGATAGTTAGGTTAGAGATTCGGTACAGGAGGACCATGCTGAAGACTGAAGAATATTGGAGTCGACCCAATTTACTGAAGTCTAAAGTGTAAACCATCCTGAAGGAGTCAGTCTTGCTGAAGATTATCTGTTCTGAAGCTGAAGATCGAAACCTGCTGATTCATCCTGAAGTCAATCCTGAAGTACCATTGGCTGATGTTTCTACTGAGTACACTAAGCATACTCAGGACAGAAGTCAGTCAGTGAAGAGTAAGTGTCACCTATCAGGCTGTGCTGAATGCACATAGGACCTGACTTAGGCCTTGGTTCAGTTCACTTGAATCCTGTAAGTCTGAAGCAAAAAGGTAACACATACTGAGCTGAATAACCTATCAGGCTGTGCTGAATGCCCATAGGTCCTGACTCAGGCCGTGGTTCAGATCCCCTGAATCATGTAAGACCAAAGCAAAAGGTTATTTATGCTATGGGACAAGAGACAAAAAGAATGTCAGTAAGACTCCATTAAGACACACGTTTAGACTGAGTTATTAACAAGAGACTCAGAGCATTGAATGTACGAGGAAGGACAAATGTCTGAAGGTCAACTAGCCGTTATAGCGGAGAGCCAATGATCTTTCGACACACATGCACGGAGTCTGCGCATCATTTAATGCGGCATTTAATGCGTCTCAAAAAGTTGCAGGTGATGTGACAACTTGCCAGAATAAGCATGGCGGGTAGGTCAAACAGTATTTCTAGCCTGCAATCTACCTAAAATAGGAAAGATTTGATTTGATCTCCTCCAACGGATCTATTTTGAATCTTGCTTATAAATATGGAGAACCTTGCACCCATTCAAGGTTAACGGGAAATTTCCAAGAGAAAACTCTCAAGAATCCAAGAACGCAAAGCATATCATAAACAACACTCTGCAATTAAATTTCCCTAGTGTTGTAGTAGGATTCACTCTGTATTTGCTTAGATCGATAGCTCTATTATTTAGCATTGTTTTGTATTGCTAGAGCTATCTTAGTTGGAAACCAGAATACCAAACCACTCAAGGTGTGAGATCGGTTGGTTAGAAGGACTGGGACTTGTAAAACGCCCAGGGGTTAGTTCCTAAGAGAGGAAGTTGGCTACTCGTGTCCCTTGGCACGTAAAACCCAAGCACCTATCCTCAGGGTTTTGAGGATAGCTTCCTGTTAAATCAGGTCGTGGACGTAGGAGTTGGTTATCTCCGAACCACGTTAAAAAGTCCTCTGTGTTTGCAGATCAAAAAAAAAAAAGTCCCCTGTGTGCTGATTTACTGTTCTGTTCAGGATCATAACTGTCATCATATTAAACTGAACATACTGCATTGTTTTTAACCTCAGGACTGAATCAATCATCCTGAATCTGAATACTGTGCACTCAGCCTTAACCACCAATTTACTAAGCAACTCAGAGAAAACGTTTTCAGAAACTAAAACGAGTAGAATCTAAGGGCTCACTTTCCGCATGTACTCTGGCTCACTGAGATAGTGGTCCAACTGACTCACTTCCGAGCAGTCAGTAGGTTTGTTATCTCTACTGAGCTTCCGAGCACATTACTCACACTCAGTTTATCTGACTCGTTACTGAAACGTCCCTGCTGCCCCTGTGGACCTTCAGCATACTGAGTACTTCAGGGAATCCTGACTGAGTGCGTTAGAGCATTTTTCTGAATCTTTCAGAAAAATCTGACATCAGTGTATTCCCCCCCCCCATACACTGATTTAACTCGTTTCGGGACCAACAGGATCAACTCATAATTTCTGGACTTTTCTCAAACTTGCTCGTTTCTTCCTCGTTTTGCTCGTTTTCACCTATAAACACAACTTTCTAGCCAAAAAGGGTCAATAGCACAATTTATACCAAATTAGGGTCAAATATGAACATAAGAACATTAAAACCATATAGAAATGGATGCAAAAACATGCAATTATGACCCTAATCAGGATTCACCTTCATTAGAGCTTGTGCAAACTTGCTTCTCTTATAAATCTGCTTCTCTTAGAAATCCCAGCATTCAAAATAATATCATGTAATTGCTAAGGTTTTGGTATTTATAATATCATCCTCAATATCAATCGTAACAAAATATTCGTTATAAATTGATACATCTACTCCAAAATTTCTACAAATTCTCTTCGAATTCATTGTTAAAGTATTTGTTTTTTAGTTTATGGTTGAAAAATAAACTATTATTAGGAAACAAAACGAACTCCGTTGTTAGAAAATTACATTCTTGGATGCTGCAATGAGATTCAAAGTTTTCTTCGCCTCTGCAAATAGATAATATTTGCCTAAGGTGTAATCTCATCGTGAGAAGAGTTATAACCTGCAAGCTGTTAAAAAAGAAGAAGCAAGATTTCAATATATAATGTGATTTATATTCCTCTAAAATGATTTATAGACATAATCTATAACATTGTATTCGAAGTACCACTACACTGTATATGAACTAACACTACATTGTATATAAACTAACACTACACTGTATATGAACTAATACTACACCATATATTACCTAACACCATAGAGAATATAAACTAACACTACACTGTATGTGAATTAGCACTGCATTGCATATTATCTAACACCACAGAGAATACGAACTAACATTATACTGCAGATTAATCTAAACCACAGAGAAAATGAACTAACACCGCATTACATTGACATCGAATTGTATGCATAGTAACCCTACAATATATATGAACTAATACTACACTATATACGAATTAACATTATACTGCAAGCAAACTAACATTACACTGCACACAAACTAATATTATAGTGCATATAAATTAATACCACAATATATATAAACTAACACTACATTGTATGCGTACTAACACTACACTACATATAAACTAACACTATACTGTATATAAGAGTAAATGTGACACGACAACAAATTAATATGAATATAAATAATATATCAATTTACACACTAATAATGAGACATTTAAGTAAACATATGAGTCAGAGATGCTCCTTTTATCCAGAGAAAGATGGAAAATAAAAAGGATAACACACTTCAATACTTAAGAAAAAATAAGACAAATTAGCGATTTTGAGAATCTCACCTCAAAATTGAAAAGAAATCTTCAATTTAATTTAGAGAACATCCATGAACAATGAAACAAATAGATTAAAATACTCCCAGCATTGATTCTGCAGTAAAAGAAAGGGGGAAAATAATTAGCAATTATTTAAACGTAAATACACAACAGGAACATAGATCCAAAATCAGAGAAAAATTGTATGATCGAACACAAACAACAGCAATATAAATCTAAAAATCATAGAAGAACTGTATGATTGCACACTATATCATCTAATGAGTTAAAACACAATGCATGCCAAATAAGCAAGGTTGTGCATCTGGATTTTAGAGATAAGAAATGATAAATAGAAAAAATTACGGTAAAAAGAAAAAAAAACAGCAAACTGATTAACAATACCATAAGATCACTAAAAAAATAGAAATAATAGCAAATGATCTCTATCAATTAACAACTGCATATTATAATAGTTCCTTATGATGAAAAAATTTTAAACTTCTCCTCGCCTATGATTTCTGTTGGACGAACTATGAACCCAACTTGCACCTAGAGTGAAATTTATCCACCAATAAGCAAACAATTCATGCCACAAAATATTTTGGAGCTCCAAATATTATATCGCATCACTGTTTAAGCTTAATCAAAATCTACTTCCAGTTTTAAGATTCTTTTTTATTTTTTTTATGTGGGATCTGGTAAAGTTCATTTAATTTCACTTAAATCTTTTTATCAGAAGACACTAAAGCTAGATTAAGTGTTGAAATCTCCTCTGTTTGTGTCTCACTCAAAGTTGTAATAGGGATTGAATTAGCGGCTGAATCTTAATTTATTTATTTATATTATTAAAACATGGGATGTAAGAGCTGTTAAATCCCCTTATTGGTAGCAGATCATACGTGTAGAGTCTGTAGGGTGAATTCATCATCAAGAGCATGTAATATTAACTTACATGATCATTAAAAAAGAAGTAAAAGAGACGGCTGTAGTAATATTAACTTACATGACCAAGCGAATGTCTCTGGAAAACATAGTGAAAGATATTCCATCAATTTCAAATACTGATTAGACATATGGTGATAAGATGGATAGTATTGGACATATGGTGATTTAAATGCATTCTCAGTCATTAAGACACACAAAAACACAGAGGGAACACTATATTCATGAAAAATTAAGAGTCCATTTCTTTAAAATAAACCCTAATTATTCATAATTTTTACTAAAATACAACATAACATCTAAATAGCAAAAAGTAATCTGAAGGATGAGAAGCAACGAATAGCACGGTGGTGACTCTACACAAAGCCACGATGAAGATTTAGGAGTGATGATTGAGATAGCAGTGATTAAGTGAAGAACGTATGAGACAACGATGATTTAGTGAAGAATCAGAGAGAAATAGCAGATTGAGTGAAGAATCGAGTAGAAATTATACAAAAACTGACTGAAAATAGCGTGAGATTGAGTGAAAAGAAAACGGCGTGGGGAAAGGGGATTATGGTTGAGGAAGATTTGTGATACTGAATAAGAATCGAAATGAAAAACAGGTCAAATTGCCTCATATACTGCTCCAAAATTTAATCCAAAATTATTGTATATGGATCTAATTAGAATGCGTATTATTCACATAAAACTTTGCCTCGATTAAATTAAAAAATCCAGACAAAATCTTGTTGATAATACAAAAGTTTAAAATTAATAATATTAATTTTAATAAACAATTGCGCTAAGCATTATTCGATCCACATATACTTTTTTTTCATAATTTTTTTTACTTTGAGTATTTTAATCCAATTTGAAAGTTTCATATTCTTAATTTTATTCCCACCCTTCAATAATTTAAATTTAAAATAAGGGGGCGTTTATTATAATGGTAAGGAATTGAAAGAGTATAAGAATGGAATGAGTGTGGAATGAAAGTTATAGTTCTCAAATAGCTGAACTATGGTAGATTCCTTAGTTTCTAGGAATCAAAGTAATAGTAGAGTTATACCAAACACACTATGACTTTGATTATCATTACTCACCTTTTAAAGGACTCAACCAAACACCCCCTAAGATTTTAAACTAATCTTATTAGTGATGCATCTGAAGAAATACCAGAGATCGGATCACCTCCATTTAATATAGATCTCAGATTTATAGTTAATTAAAATAACTAATAAATATATAAATTTTTTAAACTCATGATAATAAGTGAGACCTATATTAAATTGAGAAAATGGAGGGAATTCGCCTCCAAAGTACAAGAACACTTCAATTCATTATTCGTGCTTGCCTAATAAGTAATAAGTAGTACATTTTTTTCCAAATTAATCAATCTAACTTTAATGTCTTAGTCTCGTATGCACCCTGTGCAACTGATTGCGCAAATTATTTTCACCCAATTCGCTAAGCCTACAAGTGTATAGGATCTTTGTAGTACGTAAGCTTGACCAAGTAATAAAAAATATCGAACCCTAGGGAGATAATCTAGTGCAAGGAGACAATAAAAAAAATGGAGTGCTACTAAACTATGAAAGCGATAAATATTTTCGGGTTTTGGGGCTAAGCAAAAATAAAATCAAAGCAAGCTAAATTAAACTACCTAATTCACCAACTAAGGGAAGTAAGGATTGAAGTGCTTCGGGTGTTTTCAATTATGTGATCCTTGAACCTAATTTAATCTATGTCGATGTTTTGTTTCATTGTCTTCTTCGGCTAAGTCTAAACCTAAGCACAAGAAATTTAGCCCATAATGAATCTCATCAAACCCATAACAAATTAAAGTAATAAACCAAGAACATAGAAAATAAACCTCTAAAAGCCAAAAAAAAAAAAAGGACCAATATCACCTCGATGGAGTCCAAACACTTGAATTCTTACAAAGAAATTAAAATTCTACTAAAATCTATCTAGAAATTGCAGAGAAATATTAAACCCTAATCTAATGTGTGTAGATGTGTGGGGAGAGGAGCTCCCCACTTCTTGGAGAACAAAAAAAAATGCCGAGTGATGTGTGTGACAAACTGCTTGTCCCCCTACCTCTGCCTAATCCAGCTGCTTCCTTATATATCCTTCCAAATGGGCTTTTCAATAGCAACTCTTCAATTCATTAACACTTTCTTCTTAAAAAACAGTGGCAGGGCAGGGGAGTGCCGATTCCGGCAATTTTCTTCACAGTGGGAGATGGACGGCAGATTCCAGCGGCTTGGACGGTGGCTTTTGTGGCTGCTGCAAGTATTAAATTATTCCTAGTAAGTAAAATGTGTGTACATGTGAAATTAATTAAGTGGTCGATGGGAATGTATCCTTCTCTACGGCCGGGAACCCCGAGGTATGATTTTGAAGTTCATTTTTGTAAATGATTAAAATTTTACTTTTCGTAGAACTTATAACCCCCCCTAGTACGTTAGACTCGGACCCTTACTATGTATTATACTTAATATATGTGTACGTATTTTTCTTTCTTTCGGACTTAGATGAGGGCCTATCTTGGATTTCGTCAGCAACTGGAGGAGACCATGGAGGACTATTTGTGACATTTTTGCATGGTTCGGAATCGTGCCGCCTATACCGGGTACCGGGAGTAGGATCACCAAGCTGCACAATGCTTTGTATGAACAATACTCCCAGAATGGCGAAAGATAGCCGAGGAAGCTTTGGACACACACACGACCTACGATTCTGAGGAAGGGGCTCGAACGAACTTTGATACCTTCGCTGATGAGTTCATGTTGAGGGCCAGTGAGGCAGAGCAAGTACGATGGTAGGGTATAGATGCCAAAAGAAAAGCTGAAGATGACCAGGCACGCGCAGACTTGCACCTCGCAGTAACTAGTGAACTACGTAGGGAGATTGCACCACGTGATCTGAAAATAAGGAAGCTAATGGCGGAGAACAAAGAAGCAGGAGCCAAACTTGCACGGAGTGAAGAAAGAGAAAGGGAGTGGGCAGCCAGAGCTCGAGATGGACGCGATGAATCAAGGAAGCTTTTTTAGTCAAGTGGGTTCCAGGAAGGACCCGAGGAGTCTGATCCGTCCGAAGAGAAGTCGAAGAGTAGTGACGAGAGTGCGGCTTAGTGCAGCACCGTGGACCACCTGGGTCAAGCTTTTTCCCCTTTATGCTTGTACCCCCCCCCCCCTTTTTTTGCGATAAGTAGTAGTAGTGGGCATTAGGGTTTTCACGTACTTTCAACTCTTATTTTAAGCGTACTACTTTGTAAGGGAGAATTTATTCTTTCCCGAACTTATTTTGAATATATATATATAGCAACTCTTGAGAATTATGTATTCTATCAGTTATGTTTATGCGATTAAATGTTGATTGCATATGTGTGGTTCCTAACTACTATAGATGAGCCAATCGTTGGCCGTTGATTGCAGGCAACGTGAGCTTACCATTGTTGTCCTATTGTACGTATAGTGCTGCACAATGAGTTATCACAATTGATTGGATTCTGATTTTGTTTTTATACCTATGATAGTAAGTATTTTCCTCCTTTCTTCCAGTTTTGAAACATGTCTAGGCGTGTGAGGACTTGTGGGAATCAGAGGGTCGTCGTCTCACTTTCTGTGGGATCAAGTCGAAATTAGAAGTGCGAGTCATCTCAGCCATCAAGGCTACGAAACTCCTACGAAAATAATGGTGTCAGGGATACCTAGTTAGTATTTCTGAAGTTGTAAGGGATAAAACGACACCAACCTCGGTGCCAGTGGTAAGAGAGTACCCCGATGTGTTTCCAGAAGAACTATCAGGATTACCTCCAGATCGGCAAGTGGAGTTTTCCATCGATTTAGTACCTGGAGCAGCACCATACCATATGGCACCCAAGGAATTGCAAGAGCTAAAGGAACAGCTACAAGATCTACTGGATAAGAAGTTCATTAGACCCAGTGCCTCACCTTGGGGAGCACCCGTACTATTTATCAAGAAGAAAGATGGATCCCCCCGAATGTGTATTGACTACAGGGGGCTGAATCAACTGACAATAAAGAATAAATATCCACTTCCACGAATAGAAGACCTGTTTGATCAGTTGAAGGGTGCTTGTGTATTCTCAAAAATCGACCTAAGGTTAAGGAAAGTGATATTCCAAAGACACCCTTCAGGACACGATATGGGCACCATGAGTTCATAGTAATGCCTTTTGGAGTGACAAACGCCCCTGCAATTTTCATGGACTTGATGAACAGGGTATTTCATCAATACCTAGATAGCTTTGTCATCGTGATCATTGATGATGTGCTCGTATACTCCAGGAATAAAGAACAGCACGAGGAGCACCTTAGGACTGTCCTAGGAATAATGAGGCGTGAAAAGCTCTACTCAAAGTTCAGCAAGTGTGAGTTTTGGCAGGACAAGGTCATGTTCCTAGGGCACGTCATCTCCGAAAAGGGAATAGAGATGGACCCGGCCAAGTTAGAAGCTATAATGGATTGGGGTAGGCCATCTAATGCAAATGAGATCCGTAGCTTTCTTGGTTTGGCAGGGTACTATCGAAGGTTCATCCAAGATTTCTCACGAATTGTGAAACCTTTAACACAATTGACAAGGAAGACGGAGAAATTTGTTTGGACCCCTGCATGTGAAGAAAGTTTTCAAGAATTGAAGAAGCGTCTGACCTCAGCACCGGTGTTGACCATTCCTAATGGACCAGAAAGTTTTGTCATCTACACCGATGCGTCCTTATCTAGGCTGGGATGCGTGCTGATGCAACATGGGAAAGTCATTGCGTATGTGTCACGGTAATTGAAGATGCATGAACAAAACTATCCCACTCATGATTTAGAGCTAGCGGCAGTGGTTCACGCGCTAAAAATCTGGAGATGTGAGATTTACACGGACCACAAGAGCCTGAAGTACTTCTTCACGCAAAAGGAGTAAAACATGCGTCAGAGAAGGTGGCTCGAGCTAGTAAAGGACTATGATTGCACAATTCACTACCACCCGGGGAAAACGAATGTGGTAGCTAATGCTCTGAGCAGAAGGGGTAGTGCGCAACTTAACTCCATACTCACCACTCAGAGATCGTTAATCGAGGAGTTTTCGCACCTGAGTTTAGAAGTTGTAAACCCGTGTTGTGTTTCATCAACATTGTTTGCACTCACGGTACAACCAACCTTGTAGGAAAAGATCAGGGAGTTGCTACAGGGCGACAAGTTCCTTGATAAACTGAAAGCACAAGTAACAGCCGGAACTAATAAAGACTTCTTCATCGATGGTAATGGGATGTTACTTTTTGGGAAAAGGGTTTGTGTGCCGAAGAGTGAAGAATTGAGAAATGAAATTCTCCATGAAGCACACAATACGCCTTACACGGTGCATCCCAGAGAGACTAAAATGTACAGAGATCTGAGGGAGAATTTCTGGTGGAGGGGCATGAAGCGCTCGATCGCTCAGTTTGTGAGGAAATGCTTGACTTGTCAGCAATTAAAGGCCGACCACCAGAGACCATCTGGATTGCTACACCCGCTAGAGATACCTGAATGGAAATGGGAAAATGTGACCATGGATTTTGTCATAGGACTCCCAAGGACTGTCAAGGGTCATGATGCGATATGGGTAATCGTTGACAGACTCACAAAATCAGCTCATTTCATACCCATTCGGATGACTTACATGATGGACAAGTTGGCCCAGCTGTACATTGGAGAGGTAGTTCGACTGCATGGAGTCCCGATCTCAATAGTTTAAGACCGAGACCCTCGTTTCACATCAAACTTTTGGAGGAGTTTGCAACGAGCTTTAGGGATAAATTTAAATTTCAGTACGGCCTACCATCCACAGACCGACGGACAGTCTGAGAGGACCATTAAGATTTTAGAGGACATGCTGCGTGCATGTGCCCTAGATCTTGAAGGAAGCTGGGAAATACATCTCCCACTGGTAGAGTTTGCTTGCAATAACAGTTATCAGGCCACGATTCAGATGGCACCTTATGAAGCGCTCTATGGAAGAAGTGTAGATCCCCAATCTGTTGGGATGAAATCGGTGTTCGTAAGATTTTGGGACTAGAGTTAGTGGAGAGGTCTACAGGGATTGTTTCCAAGATCAAGGAAAAGATTAAAGCGGCCCAGGATCGGCAAAAGTCATATGCCGATATTCATAGGAAAGACATACATTTTGAGGCCGGAGAGAAAGTCTTTCTGCGAGTAGCACCGATGAAAGGGCTAATCCGTTTTGGAAAGAGAGGAAAGTTGAAGCCTCGTTTCATCGGACCTTTCGAGGTTTTGGAAAGAGTTGGAGATGTAGCCTATCGCTTAGCCCTACCGCCTGAGCTATCACAAGTGCACAACGTATTCCACGTCTCGTCTATTCGCAAGTATGTCGGGGACCCAAACCACGTCATCAACTATGAAAGTTTGGAGCTAAGGCATGATTTGACGTACCAAGAAGTGCCCGTATCCATACTGGGAAGGAAGATGCATGCCTTCAGGAATCGGGAGGTCCCGTTGGTACTAATTCGTTGGAGCCGGCACGGCAAGGAAGAGGCTACGTAGGAGCGAGAAGACGAGATCCGTGCAAAGTATCCGCAAGCCTTCGAACACTTGGGTAAGTCAAATTTCGAGGACGAAATTTCTTTTAAGGAGGGTAGGATGTAATACCCCGAAGCAAATTAGGATTTTTTTTTCCTTTATTTATTATTACTTATGTAATTATTATTATGTTTAGATATGTTATTCTTATGGGTTATTCAATTATTTCCTTATTGTTGATAAGTTTCAAAAAATTGGGTTCTATTCAAAAAAAAAAAAAAAAATTTAAACCGAAACCGGGAGCACTCCTAGCATAAAATGTAAATTAAATTAAATACAGTTCATGACATAAAACGTTCATGAAAATTTAGTTTAAATTAATTTCCTTAATGCTTAAAAATCGCTTATAATTATCAACCAAAAATAAAAAATTTTGAACCGAAATTACTACCAAAAATATATCGGTTTTTGCCTACGAAAGCCATATCGCGTACCATAAAAATTGGCTGCAAAAATGCAGCCAAACACTTCAAATTTTCAGTCATAAGGGCTTATTGGGGAGAAAAATTATGCGTTTTGCCCAACCTACTCTCCTAGGCCTAAGACCAACCAATTGAGCTCCCTACTTTTCTACACTTCACATGCTATCCCCCTTATGCCCCTAGTTGGATACTCATGATGTTGTGCCTATAAATACAACCTCATGGACTTTAGGCTCATTTTCATTTCTTTTCTATTTCATCCTCCTTAGCAAGATAGTATACAACAAGAAGAACCTCTCTCCCTCTCCCCTCCCCCTCACTTTCGGCCACCACTCCAAAGGGAGAAGAAAAAATTTTCTTCTCCCATTTCCAACCATAGGAGGTCTCCATTTTCAAGTATCAAGTCCTCCATGAAGTCATCTTGAAGGTTGAAGGCCATTTCTAACAAGAAGAAGCTCAAACCTTCTTTCTCTCTCTTCAACTACATGTGGGTTTCTCCATTTTCTTCATCACTCCCCTTCTAACTTGCTCTATTTCTTGTTGTAGCTCAAGGGCAAGCTTATCTTCTTCAAGGAGCCCCAACCAACACTTATTTCTAAAGCTTCAAGGCCTTTGTTCTTAAAAGATATCTCCAAAAGGTTCAAGACTATAACCCATAACCATATATGCGATTGCATGTTAGTTTTATTCACTTAGGAACTTGGAAGTCTTATTGCATGTCAAGTCTAAATGCTTTTAATGAATGTTTGATGAAGTGTCTTGAAGAGTATATACTGTTTAGATGATTATCATGTGGTTATAAGGTGTTTTGGTATGTTGATGATAGGATTAAAGGCTTGAAATGCATGTGGGTCTCTAGAGTTAGGATTTTTGTCACATCTTGGGTGTTTTGAGAAAAAGTCGATGAAGTATACTTATTTTATTGAAATTTTTGTTTACATATTCTGAAACTAGGTTGAGTTAGATTTCTTTTGGCTTTGGTTTCATGTCATTTGGAATTTTCTACAATTAGTTATGAATTTTTTTAAAATGTGTGTCAAACTGCCTTACATGTGACTTTTCTTGAATTTCTGGTAACAATCGGCTCATGAAAACCTTTTGTAAAATTTTTTATTAAATATTAGATGAGGTTAGGAAACTCTATGAATTTTTCAAAAATTTTTAGACTAGGAAAAATATGTTTACAAAATTATTTTTGTGGGTGGTACACTGCTGAAAACTCACTGGAAAGGCTAAAAAGCCTACTGACCACTTTTCTAGAATGACTCAAACTGACCTTTCTCGTGAGTCAAACCTCTTGGGACAAATTTTTTATGTTTTCTACACTTCAAGAGGTATCTTCTGTAAAAATTTCATGATTTTTGGATGTGTTTTGATATTTTTAGAAAATGCTCAAAGTAGGTGTAAGTGCAGCCCCAACATACAACCTGCACAAATTAAATGTTGATGTGTATGTATTATTTTCATGTTAGAAGTTAAGTAAATGTTTTCTTTAGAAAAACTAAAGTCTAAAAGCCTTGAATGATGTTATTTGAATGTGTATATTATGTGCATGTATGGGTATGTGAATGCATGTAGTAGGTAGATGCATGGTGATTAGTGTTGTGTTTAAGTTGAGAGTCATATGTTCTTGTTTGTCTAAAACTCTTATAACAAACCTCTAAAATATGCAAGTGTACTAAAAGAGACTTAACAAGAGCCCTTAACTAAAAGACTTATTAAATAAGTACAAGTACTAAATGAAGTGTAACAAATGATGCTAGGTGTGAGTGCTTCTACTGTGACGAGAACTTTGGGTGAAAAGAAAGGGGGATTGACTTACAAAAGGAAAGGCTTTTAAGGTGAGTGACATTTACTGTACTGTCATAATATTATATGGGTTGTTGGTGTGTACAAAAAAAAATGTTTTGACCTTCGGGTCGGTTTACTGGATTTACTCGGTTTACATGAGTTCTTGCGGTTATTACCCCGGTTATTACCCAATTATTATGTGAACGCCCACGGGCGAAGCATCTCAAATGATGTGTAATGGTCTGGCCTATGTGGCTAGGCGCCATGGTGGAAGAGAGCCTTTGTGTGCTTAAAGTGTCTAAAATGACATGTAGTGGTCTGGCCTGTGTGGCTAGGCGCCGCGGTGGAATAGAGCCTTCGTGTGCTAAAGCATCTCAAATGATGTGTAATGGTCTGGCCTATGTGGCTAGGCGCAATGGTGGAAGAGAGCCTTTGTGTGCTAAAGTGTCTAAAATGACATGTAGTGGTCTGGCCTGTGTGGCTAGGCGCCGCGGTGGAATAGAGCCTTCGTGTGCTAAAACATCTCAAATGATGTGTAATGGCCTGGCCTGTGTGGCTAGGAGCCATGGTGGAAGAGAGTCTTCGTGTGCTATGTATGAATGACGAGCCTTTGTGGCTATATATATATATGTGTATATGGAAAAGAAAAGAGAAAGAAGCTTTCTTAAAAATGATGTATTTTGGAACGGCGAGCCTCTGTGGCTATGAAAATATTTTGTTTATTTGCGTACTGCCAACCTGTACAATAGCGTACGGGTCACCCACACTGAGAATTCATATCTCACTTCCCCATATTTTAAATCTTTTCAGGTACTGATGAAGGGGAGCTCGCGCCAGTTGGAGAGTGATACAATTCCCGTGTCTTGTGTTTGTTTTAATCGTGATATGCACTTCATTATGGATTTAACTATTATGATGGATACCATTAATATGATGGACCTAAGTTAAGACTTATCGGTGCGTCGAGGAAATGAACGCTATTATATCCCTCGATGATGAAATTATGTGATGTTTATTTTGCTTGTCTATTTTGTGCCAAACTTTTAACGTGATCTTGTGGGGGTGTTTTGGAAAATGGCCACTGCTTCTTTTATCGTACGCTACCGCTATCTTTTAATGTTGCTATTATTATTGTTTCAAAAAAAAATTAGCTGGGTTTTTAGGTCACCAAGTGACGACTTGGGTTTCTAGAATGTCGATTTTACAAAAAAAAAAAAATGGGGCGTCACACATGAACTCCTCGTTTTTGCTCATTTTTCACTACAAAATATACTTTCTAGCCAATACAGGGTCAATAGTGCAAAGCATAGCATAATAGGGTCAAATATAAATATAAACTCATCAAAACCATATAGAAATGGATGCCAAATAATGCAATTATGACCCTAATCACACCCACAAACTAGATTGTTGCACGGCCTCGAGCAACGAAGCGATAAGATAGGGGAATAATGGTATCAATGAAGCATCAAGCACAACATCAAATGTCATAGACATATAACCTAAGATCATGCAAGTCTAAGAATCAAATATCATCTAATTAACTATTAACAAAGAATCAACAAGCAAAGTATCAAATCAATGAGTCAAGATCCTCACAAGGAAGTCTTTAGCTCATCTCTCAAGTGTGTGAGGTTCTCTCAATCATTACACCACATACATATACTACCATAAGCTTGGCTTGAGTCTAAGTTCTCCACCACTAGAAATGACAAATCATTCACATATCAATGAGGACTTTATCAAGGTTGTAGTGTTGACTCTTTGGTAGGGAAAGATATATATGGACAAAGTGGCTAAGTATGATTAGTAAAGCAAGTAGGAATCATAATACAAATCATTCACATCTTCATGCAATAAGCACTCTCATCTTCATGCACTTTCTAATTCACACTTTTCAAGCGATTTAGCTTCCCATTTTGACAAGTTGTGATCATACTCACATCACTTTGAAATCAACCTTTTTAGGTTTTTCACTTGCACTTGAACCTTCTTTTGCATTTGCTTTCCATTCAACTAGAATTTCTTTCCACTTTAGCCACCATTTTCTTCATTATCTTACCAAGCTTCCTTCCTTCTTTTCACTCTACTAATCATAGGGACAAGAGAGTGTCAAAAAGGAAGGAAGTATGGCTTAAAGTGTTGTTAGCCAAAGGAAAGGTCTATAGGCTCAAAATGGTACACAATGGATCATAATATCATTGGTAGGCTCGTAGGGCAAAGTGACTCAATCACAAATGAAAAAAATGGCCTCAAATCATATAATGTGAACTCCTCATCCAATGTAGTCTCAAATAAGACCCAAGCCCAGTTCTAGAGTATAACGCACATGTGTGAAACTCACATCAAAGAATATCATCCATTCAAGATTGAAACGGGCATCAAAATGACTCAAACCTCACAGGTTTAGGTGATCATGACTCATATCATATCAAACATTCTCAAATCATCAAAGTATCAAGAATCATAGATTCAATAACACTCTAAACAAGACATGATTAAGAAATAAGTCTACTACATCTAACATGAGCTTTCAACACCATCCACACAACAATTAGACTATCTCATGCATCACTACTCAAAACTAACAACAATATGGCTATCATATCAAGCAAAACAAGTCATCCTACAAGGCATAATGATCTAAAGCATAAAGGAAACACTAACATCATCCTAAATATAGCATTGTAATGAGATTTGCAAAACGAACACACCCCCCAAACTTTTTTGGACCATGAGTCTAAAAAGTTTGGCAAAAGTGAAGTAAAGATCATGAAATGCACCAATCAAAGCAAACTACTCATAGCATCATCAAGAAATCCAAAGCAATTCATCACAAACTAAGCAAACTACCACAATCTAACAACACAATCTAAAGTAACAATACCAATAACAATCTTAAACATCACCAAATTAACTAGGAAAGAAAGCAAGATAAGGGAATAGAAAGTGTTACTCATCCTAATGAAGTTAGTACACTTCACGGAGGAGGATAACTCGGATGAGTGAAATGTCGCTCCCCGATAAGCCAAGCCATCATCGCCCTTTGAGCTTCAAGAATCTCCTCGATATTGGTGCTAATAGACGACACATCCAATCGCATGGAGGTCACATCCGAGCGAAGAGAATGAAAATCATCTCGCATGTTGTTCACATCCTCATGAAGATGTGAGTAATCACTCCTAAGATCGTTGACATCAATCCGATGGGATTGAACCTCGTGACACCACTCGTTCATACTTAAAGCCTCCAAACACATTGGCACCCTCTTGCTCAAAATATCCTTCTTCATGCTCTTGCTCTTGTTCTTGTGCTTCCTCATGCATGCGTGAGCTTGACCTACCACTTGCTCTCTTAGCCGACATTCGGTTGAATTGTTCCTTCACACGAAGATGCTCGGGTAAGTTAAGCTTCAAGTTCTCCTCTTTCTTCCATGTGATCAAATCATACTCAAGGAGAGGGAAAAGGTCCTTGACATCTTTCACTACGAAACAAGGAATGTTCAATCTCTTTTTGAACATTCTTGATCTCAACATGTAATCCAAGTCAACTTCCCCACATATCACACCTTTCTTCACCGGCGTCCAACCCACTCCTTGAGCAATGTGAGCTATCAATCCACCATAGGAGCAATTAGCTTTGGAAACTTGTTGAACAAGATTCTTAAGTAGAAATGCCCCAAAATCAGCCTTCTTGGAGGTCAACATCGAATACAAGATGAATAGTTCCTCACTCCTTACTTGGCTACACTCGAGTCTAGCAAAAACGGTGTTCGCTAACACCTTGTGTACGTATGCCAATATCGGATTGGCAATTGCAAAAGCCCTCGAGTGTTGGGCAATGTATTCTTCTTCTTCCTTGCTTATCATATTCCAAGCTTCTTGAATTCTCAAAAATCTCTCACTTGCATAGAAATTGCGCCTATCGACATTCTCCTCACAACCAAAAAGTTGATTGATTTGATCGGTGGTCAAGCTATGGTCCTTATTCTTGATCTGGAACTTGGCCTTGAAAGGTACTCCATCATCCTCTATTACTCCTAGAGTACTAAGGAACTCAATGTTCAACTCCTCATAAGAATAGTGGTGTGGAATGTCAAGCAACCCTATCCAACTGATATTGGAGAACAACTCTTCCACATCCTCCCCGAAGTTACACAAGGCCATGGACTCCTTGTGGGAGCATCTCCCACCATGAAAATCAATGTTTCAAACCTTCTCAAAAGCATTAAAGCACCTCACTTTATGTTCAAAGAATAGTCCATGATTTGAAGGTTTATCTCCACAATTCTGCAAGCACTTTTCCTCTAGAGTAGCATCATTCCAACCCTTTCTTGGCCTTGAACTAGAAGCTTTACCTTTCCCTTTTCTAGACATTGCCTACAAAATGCAAAGTACGAACAAGAGGGAGAGTAGCAATAAACTCAAGCATATAATCAACTAATGCACATTCATAAACTAAGTATGAACAATGAGGTGTTAGTATGGGAATCAAGGAAGTATTCATGCAATTCACTATTCATACCAATGTTTTTCACAATTAATCCTCAATTAAACAAAATTTATAAGTGAATTTATCAAATTAATCCAACCCATAACCAATATTGATCATAACAACAAGCATTAAGCACTACTTCATGATAAAAATTCAATCTATGCACAAAACATTCCAAAATTCGTCACTATGTCTACCCCCCAAAATTCACACTTCAATTAGTTCATAAATCCTCAAAATTGACATGCAATTGGGTTCCCAATGGATTACCCATCAACAATGTAGCTTAAATGCATCATCAATTGCACAAAAACAAGCTTAGAATAAAAAATCCCCAAATTATGCATATGAACCCTAAACATGGAATTCCTAATTCTAGCAAATTAAACCATAGAAACTCAATCAAAAGACAAGAAATAGAATGAGGAGAGTAAGAAGAACATACCTATGGAAGGAATTAATCAAAGAAGTTGAAGTGTTTGAGATATAAGCAATTTCCTCTTCTTCTTCCTCTTAGTTTTTTAGAGAAAATGTCAAGAATCTTGAGTGTGGAGTGTGTGTTTGTGTGTGAAAAGTAGTATTTAAAGGTGTAAGAAGTGAGTAGGTCAACCTTGGAATGTGTAGTCAAAATTGGACAAAAATTGACAAAGACCCAAAATTTACCCTTGTCGTGCGATATCGGGCAGCTGGCCGCGCGAGTCCGAATGTGCGCGCCTAGTCATGCAAGCTAACTGCGCTCAGTCCCGAATCCGGCCGCGCAATTTGTGTGGTCTAGGCGTGCGACTCAAGCCTTCTGGGGGCGTGACCCGAACTTGATTTTCACCTCCCCGAATTTTTACTATTTTTTTCACCTTTTCTTGCATTTTTCTACACAACACAACTTAGAACTCCAAAAATATCATCAATTAATCACGCAAATCGAAAATTAAGCACGAAACATACCCCCCAAACTTTTTCGGATTACAAATCCTAATAAAGTTTGGAAAGAGTGATGAATTAAGATTTGCTAGCCTCAATAACTCAATGAACACTCACAATCAACTCCTAAAACCAAGCAACAATCAAAACCTCACCATATACTTACTCCTCAAAGTTATTCTTGTTCACGATATTCTCAAAATCAAAGAGCAATTACCTCAAGTATTGATAGAGCTAGAATTGACATTATTGCTTCCAAACTTAGAATCAACACAACAAAACACACAAACAAGCAAAATTCTAACTAATGAACTAAATAAAGGATACCGAAAAGGATATAAAGGATGGGTTGCCTCCCATCTAGCGCTTGGATTTAACGCCCCCTAGCCGGACACAATGAAACTCAAGTGAGAAAACCATCAAGTGTAGAGTGACTTGCATCACTCTTCTTTCTCCTCCAAAAATGACCCCCATTCTTCACATTCTTTTTGCTTTCTAAATTCACTTTCTTTCTCTTTCGAAGGGAACCACTTCAAGAACTTCACTCTTTAGATCAAGAGCACTCATCTCCACCTTGTCTTTTCTTTCCCAATCATCCCTTATGATTTGATGTCATTTTTTACCTCTTTCCTTGGAGAACTCTTTGAGGAATCATGAATAGAGAAGGTAGCTCTCTCATTATTCATCCTCAAGGTAACCTCTCCCTTTTGAATCTTGATCAATGCATCCGAAGTTACTAGGAAATGTCTCCCAAGTATAAAAGAAGTATCATCGTCTTCCTCAACATCCAAAATCACAAAGTCTACGGGATATAAGAACTTACCAATTCGAACCACCACGTCCTCCAAAACACCTTTCGATTGAACTTTTGACTTATCCACCAAATGAAAATTGATGGACTTGGACTTTATATCTTTCAATCCCAACCTTCTTGCTATCAACAATGGCATCACATTAACGTTTGATCCTAGATCACACAAAGCCTTGATCTTATTACTCCCTTCAATTTGGCAATCCAAGGTGAAACTACCCGGATCCTTGAGCTTCTTAGGAAGGTGGCATCGAATGAGTTCACTACAATCTTGTGTGAGCTTCACGGTTTTCGGCTCTTCACACTTCCTCTTTTTAACCATAAGATCTTTCAAGAACCTTGTGTAGGTAGGCATTTGCTCAATAGCCTCTTGGAAAGGCATATTTGAATACAATTTCTTGAACAAATCAAGAAACTTCTTCAATCGATCATCAAGTTTATCTCTAACACTCTTAGAAACTTCCACCCTCTCTTCCTTTTCCACTATCCCTTCTTTCCCCTTTCTAACCTCACCCCCTAACTTGCCTACCCCTTTCATTTTCTCCATTTTTCTCTCCTCCTTCACAACTATCCCCAAATTTCTCCTACCATCATTCACAAGACAATCACTTTTCTCACTACACCTTGCATCCTTCACCAATTCATCATGAAAACTTTTCAAAGCACAAGTCCTCACCACCTCACTAGAAGCATCAACACAAGTAATAGAATTGCAATGATCTCTAGGATTTGTTTCGGTGGTAGAAGGAATTTTACCTCGATTTACATGAGGACTCAAGGATGTAGCAATTTTCCCCATTTGATACTCTAAACTTTTGATTTGCCCTTGTTGAGACTTGTAGAGGTCATCAAATTTCTGATTGGTTTCATCATGCCTCTTCTCATTCTCTAATCTCATTTCATCCATCTTCTTCAATATTAAGGTCAATGTCTAATCTGTACTAGCCCTCCCTTCATTGTTTGGTGGCTTTGACCCTGGATCAACCCCTGGTGGCAATTGTATGGCTCCTTTAGGATTGGCATATGAAAAGTTATCATGCCTCCTATTGGGATTGTAAGGAAGATTTCCTTGTTGGAATGGAGATCCTTGTTGGCGGAAAGGTGGAGCTACATATGGCTTCGGATTGTTAGGATATGAATTATTATATTGGGGCCTTCCCATGTACCTCACCTCTTCTTGACTTGGTGGCATAGATGAGGGAACACTTTCCACAACGCTCACATGCATAGGTGACGGAGCTTGACTTTGACCTCCATACATCATGAGCATGAGGTTCTTCATATTCTCCTCAAGCAAGGACACTCTATCTCCCGTTCCCACACTTGTAGCACTTTGAAATGAGTCATTCACTACAATATTCTCAATAATATCGTTGACTTGGCGAATGGTACGTGTCCATACGGATCCTCCGGCACATGAATTCAAGTAGTTTTTATCCATTTTGTTGAGCCCAATAGTAAAAGTCAATAGGATATCCTCCTCCTTGAACCTATGTTGAGGACATACAAGTAGTAAGCTTTGATACCTCTCCCACACATTAGAGATTGTCTCCCTCAACTTTTGACGAAAATTCTTTATCTCTTCCCTCGCTTTAAGCATCTCGAATGGAGGGTAGAATTTCTTAAGAAATTGAGAGCTCAATTCCTCCCATGTCGTCGCCTTAGGAGTCATAGATTGTATCCATATCTTGGCTCGCCCCTTTAAAGTGAAGGTGAAGAAATGGAGTCTCTTTTCATTATCCGACATCCCTTAGTACTTGACGGTGTCGCATATCTCCATAAAATTGCTCAAATGAGCATTCAGATCCTCTATATCGCTGCTTCCCTCAAAGGGTGACTCCTTTACCATCTTCAAAAGGTTAGGACTCAATTCAAACTTTTTGGCGTCAATGGGTGGCCTCTCGATTCTGTCGTAGTACTCTCGTACTCTTGGCTCAAAGTAGTCTTTTAGGAGTGGCTCATTTTGTGGGTTAGGATCTATGTGTGGTGCGAGTTGAAGTCTATAATGTAGAGGTAGAGGTGGTGGTGGGTATGGGTAGTAAGGATAGTTATGTGGTGGTGGTGGTGGGTAGTAGGGTTGGTTCATATGGTAATTAGAATAGGGTTGATGGTAAGGGTGTTGTAGAGGTTGGTTTTGAGGTGGGTATGGTTGGTACGGTAAGTTGGGTTGAGGAATGTTGGGTTGAGGTTGGGGAATCTCCCTTTGAGCCAAGTTCTCTTCTTCATGAACTTATGGCCTCACGTTTCTTTCCTCTCTAACTTCTTCACGAGCTTCATTCCCTTGGTTTTGCATTCTTAATGGCTCAAGACGAGCTTGACTTCGTTGCCTTCGTAAACTTCCTTCAATGTTCAAGTCAAAAGGTACTAGATTTCCCCCTTGGCTTCTTGTGTGCATGTACCAACAAGAGGCAAGAATCAATTAACGAATCCAACAAAAACAACAAGCAAACTAAACAAATAGCCGTCTCCCCGACAACGGTCCAAAAACTTGTTTGCCAATTTCGTGTCTCACGCAAGTGTACGTGGTAGTTGTAGACGTGGCAAGATGACCAAGTAATAATATCGAACACAGGGAAACGGGGCAATGTAAAGTAAGATTGTTGTATGAGAATTAACACTAAGAAAGCAATAAAAGGCTTGGGGTTGCTAACTACTTTTCTTGACAAAATAGTAAAGACTACCTATCACCTTTTATCAAAGTGAGCAAGAGTGGAAACATGCATTAGTCTAATCCTCCTACGATTCAATTGATGCCTATCTTACCTAATCATACAAGTGCAATAGAATGATCAATTTAACAAGAGTTATTTTAAGGTGCCTAGGTCTCCCTAATGACACTTAACACCCTAATTGAGGTGACTACTCTCATAGGCAATTCTCATTGTCCTAAGGGAATTTCATCAAACACCTAGCATGCACAACCTTCAATAAAGAACATTCATGAAAAGCTCAATTCTCATGTCTTGCTAATCCACTAGGGTTCTAAACAATCAATTGGCAATGCTAAACATTCATTCATAACATCAATTAAGAGAATTAATCATCTCATATCACAAAGCATTCATAAGATTGATAGCATAATCAAACTACTACATAGGATTCATACACCAATGCATAAAGAAATTAGCCCATGGCTAATTGAATCAACAAATCAACAAGTAAGCTATCTAACATCATCATCAAGACTAAATTTAAGAGAAATTACAATTGTCTTACCTACAACAATGGAATTAAAAATGCTATTTACTACCTTGGAATCCAAACTTGCAATCCGGAACTTGAAATGCAAAACCGAACTGTAGAAACGTAGCTCTAATCACGACTAAGCTAATGCAACGAACGGATCGTAGATCCAACGGGTAGATCAAAAGTAATTGAAGATAGAAGATTAAGAAAATCTAAAAACCCATTTAGTAACTTCTCTTAACTCCCTAATCTAATTGAGAATCTAAGAAAATGAATGAAAGTGTGTAGAATGTCCTTGGAAATCTGATGCCTCAAGTATCTATAGTACTTCCCATGCATGTACCAAAATGACCTTCATTAAAACGCGCAAAAGACGTCTCGACAATAGCAATTAACAAATCATTCAACTCAATTAAACACTCAATCGAACAAGCTCAACTCTCGCTTTTTGCTCACTCAATCAAAATGCATGAACGACGAAGAACAATCCATTAAAACTCAAGTGATCCACAAATTAGGAGATCAACCACAAAACAAATTAAAATCTAAGCACATACACAATAGATTAGTCAATTCTCACATAATATCCAACACCTTAAGAACAAGAAATTTAGCCCATAATGAATCTCATCAAACCCATAACAAAATTAAAGCAATAAACCAATAACATAGAAAATAAACATCTAAAAGCAAAAAAAAGGGAATAATATCACCTCGATGAAGTTCCAACACTTGAATTCTTGCGAAGAAATTAAAATTCTACTAAAATCTATCTAGAAATTAAAGGGAATTTTTAAACCCTAATCTAATGTGTGTAGATGTGTGTGGGGAGAGAAGCTCCCCACTTCTTGGAGAACAAGAAAAACTGTCGAGTGATGTGTGTGACAAACTGCTTGTCCCCCTACCTCTGCCTGCTCCAGCTGCTTCCTTATATATCCTTCCAAATGGGCTTTTCAATAGCAACTTTTCAATTCATTAACACTTTCTTCTTAAAAAATAATGGCAGGGCAGGGGAGTGCCGATTCCGGCAATTTTCTTCACAGTGGGCGATGGACTGCGGATTCTCACGGCTTGGACGGTGGCTTTTGTGGCTGTTGCAATTCCGGCAATAGCAGTGGGGTCTTCCTGTTGTGTAAGCTTCATTTCAAATGCCGGCCAGATTCTGGGCTTTCGTGACTTGCAACAGTGAAACAGGGGAGTTCTTTCGGCAAAATTGTAGCAGATTAGAGCTTCGAGCTTTGTGGTTGCATAGGTTTTCCGGCCATGAACCGGGCTATTGGCGTGAGAGAGAGAACTCGCCTTCCATGGATTCCGGTGAGATGGCAACGACGAGTTTAGGCAGTGATCATTTTCTGGCGCTTGGGCTGCAAATTCCCCTTTCGAATTTTCTTTGTAGTGAGTGGACTGCGGCTATTTTCTGGCACAAAATAGCATGTCAAGTGGTGGCTTTCCTTTACAGCATTGAGCGGTCATTAATTCTGGTAAACTGGAACAGTGGCAGGGGCGAGGCAGGCTGATGTACTTCCACTGCAGCGTGATTTTCAATGGGTTTTGTGACTTTAATGTGGTAGGTGAAAATGGTGGTTGAGTAGAGTGGTTGTGTTATGGCTTGGTGTGTGAGAATGATAATGGTGGTTGAGATGTGGAGTAAAGAAAGGAAGCCATGTTTCTGCTTTTCTCTTATTCGGTCAAAGTGTGTGGAGTAGCAAGGAAAGCACATCTCTTTTTAATTTCTCTTCCACTTGCACATGAGCTGTAACAATTTAAGAATTTACACATCAATTAAAAAATAGAAAAGGGCCTTGTTCATTAAAGAAATGAACAACTCTTTTTTTGGGCCTCAATTAAATAAAATGTGCATCAATATACCAATTGGCTTCAATTAATAATTCAAACAATTAATTCATAAATTCAATTCAAATTTCAATAAAAATGCACCACAACAAATATTTTTACAACTAAGCACAATTCCTCAATTTAGTGTACAAAAATGCATGAAATCCTATTAAAATTAGCAATAAAAGCACAAGAATTTTGAGCAAATTTCACACTAATCATACCCCAAAACTTGAAGTGTTGCTCGTCCCCGAGCAACAAAGAAAATAAAGAACGGTGGGAAGGTTGCGATTAAATTATTCCAGAAATGCATGCTCAACAAGTGATTACAAACTCAACAATTATCATCCTCCTCAATGGTCAAAGACACAAGAGAACTAACAAGTCATGGTGAATTGTACCTCATCAAAGTGCTCAAGTGATCACTCACGTGGATAAGTGTTTCTCTCAACACTCAAAGCAAAAATAGAAAAATGTATGCACTCATCAATCAAATCAAGTCATATAATCACCATATGTTTGCAAGTATTCTACTCTCTCCACCACCTCAATGTGTTCAACAATGGGATCAATTAGACTTTTTATTTGAATGTAACGTTGTCTCTTTGGTTTAGGTAGGAAGAATTTAGGTAAAGTGGCTCGTAAACTAGTGGAGCGAGAGGTCAAGACAACTAGTATATCTCTACACTCCCAAAAGACAAGTGACAAGTGATCAATTTGCACTTAAAATCTCAAACTCCAACCATTTACTTGTTCTCATTTTCAAGCACATTTTCTTTTCACCAATACCCCCAAGCATTTTTTTGAATTTTAAAGCTCACTAAATCTTGTACACAAAGGAGTTCTTTTCATCATTCATTTTTTCAATTCTTTTCACATCAACTCAATCTTTTTCTTGTATACATCACAACTCATCTTTTTCTCAATTTTTCACCATCTTTCACTTTCACCACAATTCAACAACCAAATTCACATTTAAGCACAATTCAACCTCATTATCAAAATTCAAGCTCCACTAATTTATTGGGACAATTAAGCTCAACAAAAGGGATAATTAGGCTAAATTCGTAGGTTGCCAATGAATTAGGTCAAATAGGCTCAAAGTTGTTAACTACGGAAATATTTCATTTGGTATGGACAAATTTGGCTAAGTGACTATTCATATCAAAGATGGCCTAAATCGCATCCCATCATTTCACACAATTGTAGTTTCATGCAAGTTCTAGAATCTGACAAAGATTGATCCACTCACAATTGACAAACCGTATCAAATATTGGTTTAAGGCTCAAGTCTCAACGGTTTTCAACGTGACTCAAAACACTTTTTCAAAAGACTCTTAACCACAACAAGTCGCAAACTCAAGATATCCAAGACCACCAATTCGAACAATAATCATCAAGCAACATAATGCACCAATCAAGCAACACTTTAGGCACAAAATCATCTCAACAAAAGCCATTTTGCCACGTACACAACCAACATGCATATGAAATGAGTGCTTCGGTGCAATGCATAAGAAATCAAGTCACATGAAAATAATGCACCCCTCCCCCAATTTAGAGTTTGCTATGCAACTCTAAGTTCGAGCACAGAGTGGTCAACTAAAGCTCATGCCTAAGCAACACCACATAGCACATATGTTACACCAAATTTCCACACAAATCACAAAATTATTTCACCACAAGCTCTTTCTTAATGAACCAAATACACATAATCACAAGAAAGCACAAAATGAAGTAAAATCACAAAATGAGGTGTGCCCCTGTGCAATGTTCGTGTTAGCCTCATGGTGCATTTGTGCAATGTAAAATGCAAGAAAAATAAAAACATCACTCCCCCAAACTTAGAGCTTGCTTTGCAACTCTAAGTTCGGGTTTGTGGTACCTCCATTTTGCACCAATCACATCCTTTCTTCGAGCTAGCACATTAGCTTCCTAACTTTGCTCGACACCTCAAGCTCGACTCTTAAGGTTCTTCTCATTGGGATTCTTGCTCCTCATCTCCTACACATCACACACTTCAAGGAAATTAGAAGCAATCTAACTAAAAATAAATCAAAAGAAAGTAATAAAAATGGGTTGCCTCCCATTTAACGCTAAGTTTTACGTCTTCAAGCCGGACGTTATTAATAAAATTTTCTACTTCCCTCATTTGAATGGCCAAGGATATCGATCCTCCTTGCCATTGTATTTTAACCTTTGAGCTTCACGATCAAGGAGTTTCACTTCATGAGTCCACCAACTTCCCTTCTTCCTCTTCCAACTTTTCATGGGTAAACTTCCCTCTTCCTCCTTCCTTCTATCCATTCCTCTTTTCTATTGTCTAGGATACCCAAGAGACTCTTCAATTCTATCCTTGGGTTAACTCTATGAAGAGACATAATAAAATCACAAGAAAAATCATTATCATTTAAAGTACAAATGGAAGAGATTAAGGATTTAGAAATGCTCATTTCGATCTTTAATTCATCTTCCACTTCTTCTTGATGTTCTTCCTCTTTCTTGCTCATGTCTATCAACGTACTTTCCTCTTCACCATTGTTGACAAGTGAAATGACAACTTCATCATCTTCTCGTGGGTCTTCTTTATCCTCTTCCCCTTTTTCTTCTTCATCTTGATTTCTATCAATGCAAACAAGAGAGATATCATAGTCATTATCATCAAGAAGAGAATTAGTACAAACAATAAGATAAGAAGGGTTGAAAGATGTTGGTCCCAAAGGCAGGTTTTAGAGAAAGAAACACTAAGTCAAGTCTAGAAGGGAGGGGTTGAATAGACTTGATAGGTTTCAAAAAAATTTCCAATTTCAAGTTTATTTTAAAAACAACAGACAACTTAGGGGTCGTCTGGTTTTGAAAATAGTGCGCTGTGTTTTGAGTGCGAAAATGTTTTTTATGAAAACCTTTCTTAATGATTTTGTGCACAAAATGAACATAAAATAAATGAACGCGAGACACAAAGATTTATAGTGGTTCAGACAAAAGGTCCTACTCCACTCTCCACAATCCAACTAGACTTGTGGGACTCTCCACTAACTTCTCTCTTACTCACTCACAAACTTTGAGAATAAAACTCTCTTACAGACGTCTATTGCTTAATAGCAGTCGACTTCTAACAGCTTCTACAAAGCTTACAATGGATTAATATGAAATTATGGTGTTGAGTATGAGTGAAGATTTTGACAGAGTTTCGGTAAGCTTAAACGCGTGTGAATCGATACTTGAAATCTCCACTGGCACTCCTATTTATAAGTTCAAATCAACTAGCTGTTGGGATAGACTAGAGATCTAAGATCCTATAATCTCGGTATCAATCAATCATAGAGATTGATTGAATCTCCTTCCTGATTTCCGGAAGTCTTCGCAATCTTCAATCAAGTTTGTCCTCTTGATTGATTGATCTTCTATTCTGGGAATCTTCTCTTTGCCGCAAGTCAACCCTTAATGTGATTCCGTAGAATCTGGGTGGAGCACAAGACTCCAGCTGATCTGTCTCCTCAGCTGGTGTATCGGTCTACTGATAGTTGGACCTCAGTTGATGTGCTGGTCTGCTGATACGTACCTCAGCTGATATCTAGGTCTTCGTCTGGAATAAGATCCTTGGTCCTTATCTTGTCTGCGACATGCTCAGCTGATCTTCTGATATCAGCTGATCTGACTCCTCTGATGTTCTACTCCAGGTACTTCAGTGTCAGCTGCTCAGGTCTTCTGTCTTCTGGAATCTGCTAAGTCTTCAAAGTCTTAGCTGATCTTTCTTCTCTATAAATGTCTTGGATCTTCTAGGCAGCAAGGTTTGTTCCCCCTTACATAAACCTATCTAATCCTAAACTATTCATCAGCTAACTAACAGGTTCAGCTGGTCCTATTACAAGCTGATTGGTTTATCATATAACCAAAACATCTAACAAGAATATCCTAACAAAAGAATTCTCATGATTTTCTTGGACATAAGAGGTTATGATTTCTTCATAATCTTCCTCAAGTAAACTCCTAATCAACTCATAGTCAACTTCTTGCTCTAGTTCCTCTCTTTCCACTTCTTTCTCTTTAACTCTTTTTTCTTCATTTTCCTCTTCTATTTCATTTTCCTCTCTTTTCACTTCTTCTCTTTCCTCCTCTTCTAGTAGATTCTCCAAGAAGGAGATCACTTTTTTCAATTCAAATTTACTCTTCTCAATCCTTGCATCACTCGAATCATATCCTTCCATATCTTTCAACAAGATCATATACATCCTCCTCATCTCGATTTGATTCTCCTTTGATGTAGACAAGAGTGAATCATATACTCATTGGTGCTCATCAATGGAGCTTGTATCGGATCCCATTTTGCTAGCTTGTTGAGATTCTTTTGTATGGCTCGGGGATTGTTCTTCTTGATGCAAAGGTATTGAAGGAGGAGTAGGGGGTATGGGTAGGAGTATGAAAAAGGATAGGGATTGGAAGTATATGTATAAGGGTGTGGTTGAGGAAGGTAGGTGTGTTGTTGACTGTGGAGGATAAACCATGCTATTGTTGTAGCTTTGATCCCACGAGTAGCAGTTGTATCCATCCATCTTCACAATTTCAATCACACCTACAAAAAGGCAAGTATCAAATTCTAACAAAATCAAACAAACAAATAAAAAGAAAGCAAATAAATAGGCAACTAAGAGTAGCACTCTACAAATCCTAAATCTCACTTAAACACAACGTCTCCTCCCCAGCAACGGCGCCAAAAACTTGATTACGCAAATTGTTTTCACACAATTCGCTAAGCCTATAAGTGTATAGGATCTTTGTAGTACGTAAGCTTGACCAAGTAATAAAAAATATTGAACCCTAGGGAGATAATCTAGTGTAAGGAGACAATAAAAAAATGGAGTGCTACTAAACTATGAAAGCAATAAATATTTTCGGGTTTTGGGGCTAAGCAAAAATAAATTCAAAGCAAGCTAAATTAAACCACATAATTCACCAACTAAGGGAAGTGATGATTGAAGTGCTTCGGGTGTTTTCAATTACGTGATCCTTGAACCTAATTTAATCTATGTCAATCTTTTGTTTCATTGGCATCTTAGGCTAAGAGTAAACCTCATCGAATTAACAAACTCTCATTCCATTAACTCAATGCCCGATTAGGAGTGTTCTAAAGTCCTTAGCCTCTCTCGATGGTCTAAGTACTTAACTAAAGCAATTAATCTCTCATATCCCTCAATGAATGCACTCGACTACACTAGCTCAACTCTCACTTTTTGCTAATGAAGTCTAACACACCATCTAATAGATACAATTAATTAATAGTCAATAAACCCATCATCAAAGAACCCATTCAACCAATTTTCACAAAATCACAATACAAACCTCATTAGATATAATTAAATCAAAGACCTATTGTGTACATGCATCGAAAACCAACTCATCAAATGATCGAACTAGGATAAATCCTCACCTAATTGATTAACTCTCGTGATATACACAATACGCAAAACAAATTAAAATCTAAGCACATACACAATAGATTAGTCAATTCTCACATAATATCCAACACCATAAGCACAAGAAAGTTAGCCCATAATGAATCTATCAAATCCATAACAAAATTAAAGCAATAAACCAAGAACATAGAAAATAAACCTCTAAAAGCATAAAAAAAGAAATAATATCATCTTGATGGAGTTCCAACACTTGAATTCTTGCAAAGAAATTAAAATTCTACTAAAATCTATGTAGAGATTGCAGAGAAATATTAAACCCTAATCTAATGTGTGAAGATGTGTGTGGGGGAGAGGGGCTCCCCACATCTTGGAGAACAAGAAAAACTGTCGAGTGATGTGTGTGACAAAATGCTTGTCCCCCTACCTCTGCCTAATCCAGCTGCTTCCTATATATCCTTCCAAATGGGCTTTTCAATAGCAACTCTTCTATTCATTAACACTTTCTTCTTAAAAAACAGTGGCAGGGCAGGGGAGTGCCAATTCCAGTAATTTTCTTCACAGTGGGCGACAGACGGTGGATTCCAGCGGCTTGGACGGTGGCTTTTGTGGCTGCTGCAATTTCGGAAATAGCAGTGGAGTCTTCCTGTTGTGTAAGCTTCATTTCGAACGGCGGCCAGATTCTGGGCTTCCGCGACTTGCAACTGTGAAACAGGGGAGTTCTTTCGGCGAAATTGTAGCAGTTTAGAGCTTTGAGCTTTGTGGTTGCAGAGGTTTTCCGGCCATGAACCGGGCTGTTGGCGTGAGAGAGAGAACTCGCCTTCTATGGATTCCAGCGTGATGGCAACGACGAGTTCAGGCCATGAGCATTTTCCGGCGTTTGGCCTGCAAATTCCTCTTTCGAATTTCCTTTGTAGTGAGTGGCCTGCGGCTATTTTCCGGCAGAAAATAGCGCGTCAAGTGGTGGCTTTCCTTTTCAGCATTGAGCGGCCATTAATTCCGGTAAACTGGAACAGTGGCAGGGGCGAGGCAGGCTACTTTACTTCCACTCCGGCGAAATTTTCAATGTCTTTTGTGGCTTTAATCTGGTAGGTGAAAATGGTAGTTGTGTTATGGCTTGGAGTACCAAGGAAAGCACATCTCTTTTTAATTTCTCTTCCACCTGCACATGAGCTGTAACAATTTAAGAATTTACACATCAACTAAAAAATAGAAATGGGCCTTGTTCATTAAAGAAATTAACAAGTCTTTTTTTGGGCCTCAATTAAATAAAATGTGCATCAATATACCAATTAGCTTCAATTAATAATTCATCAATTCAATTCAAATTTCAATAAAAATGCACCACAACAAATATTTTTACAATTAAGCAAAATTCCTCAATTTAGTGTACAAAAATGCATGAAATCCTATTAAAACTAGCAATAAAAGCAAAAGAATTTCGAGCAAATTTCACACTAATCAGCAACTTAAGTTCATTTTAAAAAGTTATACAAAATACTGCTGAAAAGTCACACATGTTATTACTAAAAAAATATATCTTTAATAATGTAATTTTTCAGTAATAATTTATGTAACTTTCAGTAATACATGGTGTAACTTTTAAAAAATACATTTGAGTTGCACAGTGCAGCTGGTGCATAAGAGAATTCTAAAGAGTAAATGAAGTGTTATTTCACTTATTCTTTTACTTGTAAAGTTGTTATTCATTTATAAAGTGCTAGCAACATTAGTAATTACGGATTACTTTTGTATTCTCAATATATAAACCTTCTCATTAGGATAGAATAGATATCTTTTTAATTCATCCAATTCTCTCTTCCATCTTGTATCCAAATTACACATTTATATTGAAATAACAGTTTCTAAATCAATTTTGTTCCAGAATTGATAATATGGTATCAGTTTTATGCTATTAATGCAATTCGATCCTTCATCTCTTCTTATATACTTGGGAAACTCTCTTATTTCATGGAAGTCAAAGAAACAGAATGCAGTTAGTAGATCATCAGCTGAAGCAGAGTATAGAGTGATGGCCACCACTACTTGTGAAATTCAATGGATACTCTATGTCTTGAAAGATCTGAAGATTCCAGTCCAACTTCCAACAACTCTTTACACAAATAGCAAATGTGCATACCAAATGGCTCACAATCCATGTCTCCATGACAAAAGCAAACACATTTCAATTGATTGTTACTTCACAAGACAAAAGATCAAGGAGGGAGCTCTCAAAGTCATTCATATACTCACTGAAGAAAACTTAGCAAATATAATGGTGAAACCTTGATCTACTAGCTCCTTTCAACACATTCAAGTCCAAAATGAAGCTCTTGAACACTCACTCTCATTTTTTTTTTGGGGGGGGAGGGGGGGTCTAAAGAGTAAAAGAAGTGTTATTTCACTTATTCTTTTTCTTGTAAAGTTGCTATTCATTTATAAAGTGTTAGCAACATTAGTAATTACGGATTACTTTTGTATTCTCAATATATAAACCTTCTCATTATGATAGAATAGATATCTTTTTAATTCATTCAATTCTCTCTTCCATCTTGTATCCAAATTACACATTTATATTGAAATAACAGTTTCTAAATCAATTTTGTTCCAGAATTGATAATATGGTATCAATTTTATGCTGTTAATGCAATTCGATCCTTCATCTCTTCCACGTGTGATTAGAGTTTTATACTCTTTTGAATTTTTATTTGAATGATTCTTGTTCATCGTTCAATTTTTTTATTCGAGTTTGATACTGGGAATCATACATACTCGGCGAATTTGGGCGGATTTGGTTAGTTCGCATCTTCACAACAAATTTTTGTCACGTTTCATCATATTTCCAGATTATCTAGAATCTTGGGCATTTCTTGTTCTAAATTGGGGGATTACAATTCACATTGACGGATTCTTTTCGCGATATTCCTGTTTCTTGTTCCCGTTTCTTGTTCGTGATATTCGTGGTTTTTTTGTTCCCGTTTCCTATTCGCGTTGGGGGATTTTTCTGTTCACATTGACGAATTGCAGTCCACATTGACGAATTGGAGGATTTTCTTGTTCGCATTTTTTTTCAATTGACGGAGTTCCTGTTCATGATTTTTCAGTTAGAGGAATCGCGCGAATCATCACAGTTTTGTACTGAGAATGTCTGAATCTCTTGACCCAGCGGTGAATCCACTTTCTCCGTATTTTCTTCACCACAATGACAATTCGGCTATGTCTATCGCACTCGAGCCTCTGGACGGTACAAACTTTGTTTCTTGGCGGCAATCGGTGGCTCGTGGTCTGAGCGTCAAGAACAAATTGGCACTTGTGGATTATTCTCTTCTGGTTCCTTCTCCTGATGTTGATAAGGCAGTATATGCAGCGTACGTGCGTGCCAACAACTTGGTTTTGTCGTGGATTCTCAACTCGGTTTCTCCTGACATTAAGAAGACTCTGAGATATTTTCAGACGGCTAAGGAGGTTTAGAATGAGTTGATAACTAGGTATGAGTGTTCTGACCTATCTAAGATTATTCAACTAGATAAGTCTTTAACTAATATTGCCCTAATTATCTAAATCTTTGGTTAATTAATGTAACGAGTTTAAATACTTGTGGGATGAGCATGTTAGTCATAAGTGTTAATGAAATAATCGACGTGCGTGCTTAAGGAAGTAATTAATCAAGTCTGGATTGACGTGTCCAAGAGAATTGATCAAGCACGAAGAAAGAACCAGATCGAAGAACGCACTGACGAGTCAACAGTTGTTAAGCTGGTGACAAGTCAGCAGCTTATAGTGAAGCAGGTAGCTGTTCAGCAGCTTCTAGTGAAGCAGGCTGCTGATCAGCAGCTTATGATGAAGCAGGCTGGTGACGATCCAACAGCTTGTATTTTCCTATGTAATCGAATTCATTCGAATGAAAAGACGAAATTTTTACCCTAACGAAGTTCTGCTCGAACGACGAGCTTATATAAACGATCTACCTGCTTACTCATAAAACCTCGCATGTTTATCTATTTCAGCATATTGTTGGTGTAATCGTTGTTATTATAGCCACATAATCGTGTTTACGAAAATTACATCAACAGTTTGGCGCTACAAGGAGGTTCGATCGAACCGTCGATTCAAATTAAAGTTTGGAGATTTGAAGATATACAAAATATATATCAAACGTGCTTGAAGATTCAGAAATTGCTCATGTTCATATTATAAAAAAAAAGAAGTTTTCAGCATTTTTTGGGATCTGAAGGCCCTATGTAATCCCAGCCGCCACAAGCTCCACTTGCCGGCGTCGCAAGAAGGGAGAAGCAGCCGTCCCTAATTTCATGTCGCTAGAGTCTTAAGCTTCGCCAACCGACGCCCTCACCTCCTCTCAGTGCCGAAAATTCCAGAGTTGTCCGTAGCCGTTCACTAGGCCGCTGTTCCAGGTCGTCGCTGGAAGCCCTCGGCATGGTGAAGCTCTATGACCGCTGCACAACGTCGCACACCCTGCCGGAAATGGAACGCGCAGCTGCCTCTCAATTGAAGCTACGCCGGAAGAGATGACAATTGAAGCTATGCTACTTGCAATCGTTTCGCCGAAAATATTCAACCTCCGCTCCCATTCTATCTTACCCTTGTGCAAACCGCCTCAGAAATTCAAGGTCGTGAGAAATATTGTGGAAAGGATGACGATGATGCGGATACATGGCATGAAGATATGTGTGAGCCGCACCTTCTGACCAAGTCAAGCGGTGGCTACGTGTTTTACCAAGTCAAGCGGTGGTTTTCCTTTTAATTTAAAATAATTGTTTAATCACCCTTCAAGGATTAAAATTTCGCGAAATTTCGCCGAAATTTCGGAATTTTGAGGGTACCGATATGGAAATTCACTTGAACGATTATTTTTCCAAAATTTCGGTAAAATTTCGGTAAAATTTTGGGAAATTTCGGCGAAATTTCGATATCGGTCCAGGGTAATTCAAAATGTGCAGATTATCGAGAAATATCGTGGAAATTTCGGTAATTTATCGGTCAAAATTTCGACAAATTTCGGAAAATTTCGATATATTTCGGGAATTTCTCTAATTTGATGACTTGGTACCATTATTGCTTAGACCAAGATGGTCTTTCTTCTTTTACATTTGAGGCTCATAGGACATCATTTTGGTATTAGTTGTGTAATATTCAATAATTATGAATAATTGTTGTATCGTTTTATATGTCTTACGTATGTTTTCTTGATATGTTTGTTATAAGATTCTCATTTTATTGAGATTTTAAGTTCAATTAATGTATTAAGACTAGTAATAATATTGTCTAAAATTTCATGTTAAATTTCCATCATTTTAATGAAATTTCCGTGAATTTTCTATTTTTTACCGATATCGATATTTCCACCGATATATCCATAAATTCAGGGTACCGATATTTCCGTCGATACCGATATTTTCATCCTTGTCACCCTTGAAGCTGTTCGCCAGTTCGGGGATACACTCTTCTCAATGAGAGCTGCTCGCTCCCATGGCCTGTTCGCCGCCCGGAAGATCTGCTCGTCGCGCGAGACGAGCTCTTCGCCAATGGATTGTCCACGCATGGAAGTTGTTCGCTCGCGCGGAGAAGGTGGTTCATTTGCATAGCTAGCTGTTCGCCCTCAGAAATAAAATGGGCTGGTCGCCGTAAGAGCTGTTCGCCGCCTTCATAAACTGCTCGTGCCCAGGAGTTGCTCGCCGGTACAGCTGCTCGCTGAAGCACACTTGTTCGCCGCTCGCTACAAAGGACTGCTCGCCAAAGGAGTTGGTCGCCGGCACAGCTGCTCGCCTATGGCGTCGCACGCCCGTGGAGCTGCTCGCCTACGGCGCTGCACGCTCCACAACGGGCTGCTCGCCGCGAGAGCTGTTCGCTCAAGAGACCTGCTAATTGGAAAGAATTGTTCGCGGGGAGTGTGAGGATGTTCACCGTTTGCCGACGTAAAGGACTGCTCGCCGGCATAACTGTTCGCCCGAAGCCCGTATGGAGTTGTTCGCCTGGAAGTAAACACGTAACCGGCTGTTCGCCCAAAATGCATAAGGAGATAGTAGCATATTCAAAAAGGATCGATTTGAGATATTGATTAGCAACTCAATAATTGATCAGCAAGAAGAAGGAGTTTCCGCCAATCAAAGCCGATTTCAGGGGGCCTGCATGCTTATTAATTGGAGGGAGTTATTCATATTTTGACTAAGTCAAGAAGCAGTTTGCCAATTTATCTACTGCGAAATGGCTTGCATATTTGGGCTTCACCTTTTGACTAATTCAAAAAGGCGCGATAATCCATTACAGGTGGTTGCACCCAAGTTAACTTCAACATCTATGACCTGGAAGTAGCTTCTGGCTTGCTGAAGAAGTCAATCTTATATTCCATCCAGCTATTTGACAATTGGGCTTAAAAAATTCCATAAGGTATTATTGCCATAGCCCACGTCTTTGTTACGTGCCAATAATCTGGTTCCCAAAATCACTTGTACCAGATTAATTACTTTGGTTGTCAATAATTAAATTGGGCTCATCAATTTAGGCCCAGTTTAATTAAATTTAGACAAATTTTATTCTCAAATAAATTATTCTTGCAAAAAAAAAATTTATATTCAATTGCAAGATTAATTTCAGAAGGAATAAAATTTACTTCTTCAAGTAATTAAATTCACTGTAGAAACAATTGTTTTTAAACAATTAAATTCTAGAGGAAAAATTGCTTTTTAAAGTAATTAAATTCCAGAGGAATAAATTGTTTCTTAAAACAATTAAATTCTCAGCGGAAATAATTACTTCTTCAAAGAATTAAATTCCCAGAGCAAAAAATTGCTTCCTAAAGCAATTAAAGTCCAGAAGAATAGAATTACTTGCTAAAGCAATTTATTCAAGTGACGGAACAAGAAAATAAGAATTGCTTGCTAAAGCAATTAAATTCAAGAGGTGAAGCCCTGACAACGGAGATCAATCATAGTCCAAGAAGTGCAGAAAATTGGCGGCCTTGAAGATTAATTCCAGTTGCATGTTGAAGAATATATTTACTTGCAAATAAATTATCAATATATTTCCAGAAGAATTGTCAATTATCCTTGAAGATCTTCGCTCGCAACTGGAAGAATTTAAAGATAAAAAATTTGCGGACCTGCGAAGAATTGCACTAGCTGGTCACCTGTTCGCCTGAAGAAATCTTTGGAGCCGTTCGCTTGAAGGAGACTCAGTTGTTCGCCTCCTCAGAAAGAAGTTACACTAGCTACTCACCAGTTGCTCGCCATTTGCTCGCCACTTGGTCGCTTGCTCAGCTGCTCGCTGCCTGGTCGCCTGCTCACCTGCTCGCCTACTCAGCTGCTCGCCTACTCAGCTGCTCACCTGCTCGCATGCTCACCAGAAAGAAATCGACATTACGTAAAATGTCTCGTGAAGTATCTCAACCTCGTGGAAGGAATAACAATCATCAAACTCAGAGAGCACATGCACCAGAGCAGTCAACGCCAACCCATAATGCTACAACAAACATGCAACAGTCGGAGAACACTGGTGTTCCAGCTATCTAAAATATTACAGCAACAACAATAGAGAGCGGCATGTCCATCTGAGATACGACTTGAACCAGAACCAGTCCATGAACGAACTATTCAACATCAACCAGAAAATGAAGCTGATAGCGAGCAAAGGAAGAAACAGATCAAGGGAAAGCAACCGTCGGTTCGTTAACGATTACATTGGCCAGCGATTGAAAGATTAGGCCCAGAAGATGCCCAAAAAGCCACCAAGATTTCTACGAAGTCACACCCAAGAGACAGAGTGTCCGGCTCCGCTCGCTTTAAGTGAGAGGAACGGCCTCCACGTCCTAGCGGAGGGACTTCAGATGGAATCTTGCTGTCTATTAAGAAGACAATTGAAGACCTTTAGGCCAAGGTGTCACTACCCCCTGAGGATAATTCAACCCTGCAAATCCTATTGTCACTATCAATTCATTCGGCACTGATCCAGCCGAAGATCTAGCACCCGACAACAAATCCATATGAAGGAAGTTCTGATCCGAAGCATCATGCTTCACTCAAAAGCATCCATTCAAGAAGAAGTCCAACATCCGACGATAAAGCTGAACAAGGGAGAATCAGACTCCAAACAACTGCAACGCCCTGATCTGGGAAAATAGAAAAATGAAAGGATATAAGATGGGTCAATCAAAATGTCAAGAAAGAAAAATGACATTTAAGCGCTACTTATCGGGGCCTCCACCTGAACCTGAAGACAATGTGGGCTGGAGATCAGATTCTCTTAACATAATGATCCAATGATATCAATGGAAGCATCACACCCAACTTAATGTAAATGTTGACAACATTCCTATTGAAACAAATACTACATCGGTCGGACATTGCAAGACGCTTGTTGAAATAGTCACTAGAGGTCAGCCAATATGGAATAACCTACGCACCCTAAACAGTGATCAAGGGACAAACACTTGCCGATTTCATCGTCGAGCTAACTTTCCCACAAAATCTGACGAGGGGGCGTAAAGTCCCATAGCACCTCTACATAGACGAATCATCAACAAGCACAACAACATGAGCTTGTGATAGATAAGTCTTCACTTTGGCAATCAGATTCGACTTCACAGCTATAGACAGCAAGGCCGGACACATTAGCCCGACAACAGAAAAGCAGAGCTGACACGAAGCTATAAGAACCCTCAACATTTGATTACAAAATAAATCAAACTTCGAGTGAGGGGGCAGAAAGAGGACAACGACTGGATCAAACACTCGATGTCCCAACAATATCATCAATAGCAAGGAACTCCTAGCTGTTCCTTGAAAGATCAAAAGTAAAATGAATCCCAGCAAGTACTACGCATGTCATCTGAGTATCAACCACAACACAGATGAAATTCAAGACTTGTTGCGGCAATAGCAAAGATTTTATGAAGGCGGAGAATTATCCCCAACGAGAAGGCTCCGAATTGCCTAATTTATCAACTCTGATACTGGGGAAGTTTTCGTCACATATTCAATTTATTCTTTTGTACAAGATAAATGCAAAAATAATCTGCCATATATGCCATTAACAACATGCGAAATTCCTGTGTTGCAGAATCATGCAAAATGTTTCTTGAAAGTTCTCTCGTACGAACTGAACTGGACCCAAGAAGTTGGCTACTTCGCGAGACGAAGTAGTACCAATAGAGGTTGAACATTCAGAAAATGTACAAAGAGCAGAACATAATCAAGACACAACAGTCCTGGCAGAATCAGCGCCTGAGAGACACCTCAATGGCAAACGACCGAACGAGTGCCTTCTCAGCCAAGATTTCAAACCCATATTGGAATGTAAACGTCGACGAGCTTATTTGAAAGCGTGCAACGCAATAAAAGAGTCGGCAACAAATCAAGAGGTGCATGCCTTCCAGCACGATGATCTAACACGCAAAGATATTATGCGTATCATCATAACATTGAATATTACACTAGCAAGTGCATGGAATGGCAAGCCAACCTCAAGCATTCCTTTTAAAGGATTGTCAGTTATCACACTTTGTGAAGAAAACTCCAACTATCTCCGGATAAATAGAGTTTTCATCTTCTCAAGCTATGCTTTGGTAGATGACACATTCATCTCGTTATTCACTCCAAAGCAATCATCTACATTACAAGCTGTCAGCACCTTAACAAAAAAGATATATGCTATTCCATCAAAAATATCTGGCACAAACAAACAGTTTGGAGGAACTGGCACATACCGGAAGATATATCCATCTCAAGGAAAGTAACCTTCATCAACATTATTACGACGAAGGCCTTGATCTCAATATAAACCAGAACGACGTCAACACTTCCTAAAACATTAAGGAAGAAAGATCATAGATATATCACCAGGTAAAATTCTCGAGGCATCTGCCCAAAAGAGAGAACTGCCCCCACCAGATGCCTCCGGGCATGATTATTCCATCTCTATAGGCAATGATATCTAGCCTATATCGATGGTGCCACCCATATAGGCGATGCGCTTCCCAGAAGCAATAATTCTTCTTGGGGGCATGATAATTCCGCCTTTATAGGCGAAGACTCGAGTATTCCGTCTTTATTTGCGATGTCCATTCCGCCTATATTGATGATGTTGCCTACATAGGCGATGCGCCTCCCAAAGGCATGATTCCGCCTATATAGGCGATGCACCTTCTCGAAGCGATGATCCTTCTTGAAGGTATGATTATCCCATCTTTATAAGACGTGCCGCCATAGGCGATGCGCCTTCTCGAAGTGATAATCCTTCTTGAAAGCATGATTATTCAGTCTTTATAGACGATGCCGCGATGCGCCTCCTAGAGGCATGATTCCGCCTACATAGGCGATGCACCTTCTTGAAGCGATAATCCTTCTTGAAGGAGAATATATTATTCTTTATCAACAATGCAGGTTGGCAGTACCCGGGAACATTTCAAATCATTCAACTCCTGATCATATATCACAATCAACAGTTGAATGGGGGCAGGAAGGAAGAAAACAGGAAGCAATGTTGATAAAGAGCAGCGGCACCAACAAAAGTGCCACCATCTTTCCACTGTTGCTTTGATTTTCTCGGTGGACTTTTTTGAGCAACAGATGCAACAGCAGGAGCAACCGGGGCAAACGCAGGTGCCGGTGGTGTCGGGATTTGAGCTCTTCTATTCTTCCGTAACACCACCATTTTTTACAGCAGGGTCCATCTTGCGTTTGTTCAGTCCGGTACCAAGAGCCATTACTCCCTGACATAAAGTATTGAATTCTGGAGGAATGACCACTGTAACGCCTTGATCTACAACGAGAAAACAATAAATTACCAAGAGACAAGTAGATCAAAGACGACGAACAGGTATGCGAGCGCGAAACCATTGATACCCCAATACTATACTGGGGGGCAAACCCTAACACACAAAATCATCAAGAAGCAAAAAGCTTGAATTCATACTGATCACAAGCATCGGGCAGAGGAAGATTTGGCCAGATTGATAAAGAGCAGTTAGCTGGTGGTCTGACTTAACCAGGCAGCTCAAGATCAAGATGCTCACGATGTGCATTTTGTTACACAGAACAGATAATGAATGTTATAGACGGTCTTTTTAAAAAAAAACTCGCAGTCTAATCGAACTCGCCTAACTTTACGTGGCTACAGAGGGCTAATGTGCTCCAGGTGGAGCTCCGGCTCTTCTTATCGAGCACGCTCCTCGTGCAGAGATAAAATGGTATTATACAATGCCTGTACGTCCTGCACCAGTAAGAGCACAAGCATGCCAACGCTCTTCTTAGGTTGAAAGGTTACGGCGTTAAAATGCCAAATTACTCCCGAATAAGAACCGAGCGTGAAGCCCCGAAAGACCATATACGAGGGACCTGAGTGTGCATCAGAGATGCTCCTCCAGAGAACGTTACATATGATCCGGAGAATAGCAGAGTGGATGCACCTGGTAATACCGGGACTGCGCTTCATGTCCACCTGAGGGACTCATATACGCTCCCGAGGACGAAGTGAACGCTTCCTGATGGACTATTCCCGTGTGAGTGTCTTATTCGTTTTGTGCCCAGAAAGAGGCGAAACGAAGCGAATTAAAGACCCATGATGCGGAAGGCGATGATTAGACAAAAATGACATTTCAATAGAGTTCATTTGTGATTAAGGTCATAATTGCATCTTTTTGCATCCATTTCTACATGGTTTTAATGTGCTTATGTTCATATTTGACCCTAAAATGCTATACTTTGTGCATTTAACCCTTTTTAGCTTGAAAGTTGTGTTTTGTAGTGAAAACGAGCAAAAATTGGCAAGAGATGAGCAAGTTCGTAAAAGTCCAGAAATTGTGAGTTGATCCAATGGAGGCAAATTATATACCATGTCGAAGGGTTCAAAGAGAGGATCGCAACGGAAAAACAATCGAGTCAATCGGAACTCTAGAACTCAAGATATGAAGAAAACGAGGAAGTCGAGGATCGATCGTACGAGGCGAACCTGGGCTCGTGCGCAACCAAGCCTGGCTCGTGCGACAACAAGCCCAGATTCGTGCGAGTATGCTCTGGTTCGGGCGAGGAAGGCTCACACGAGTGACCACACGAGCCAGATTCGTGTGGCCACTATGGCTCACTCGTGCGATGACTCAGACAGGCACAAATTCGAGGGCAGTTTCATCTTTTCGCGTGTTTATTGAAGGGCATTTTGGACCAAGCATTTTGGGCACTATAAATACTCCAAGGATCAGATTTTCAAGGCATCCAAGTCACATTAGTTCATAATCATAGTTAGATTCTTAGATTAGAGAGAGAGAGAGAGGTAGTTACTAGTTGGGTTCTTAAGATTTCTTCTTACGATTTCGTCGATAACTTTTGATCTACCACTTTGATCGTTGATCCGTTTATTCTTGCATTCTTGTCTCGACTAGAGCTACGTTTCTACCGATTGAATTTCAATTTCCATTGCCGGATTGCTAGATAGCTTGTAGAGGTAAATTTGTATCTTTTCAATTCCATTGTAATAGGTAATTCTCTTTACATTTCTTGCATAATGATGATTGTTTCTAGCTTAATTGTTCTTATGTTTACCAAATTAGCCATGGGCTAATTCCTTTATGTGTTGGTGTATGATTCCTATGGAGTAATGTGGTGATTATGTTGATCTTTTGAATGCATTGAGATGTTGTATGATCAATTCTCTACATTGATGGATTGTATGAATACTTTGCATGTGTAGTTGATCATAAGGGCCATTAGGGAGTTAGTCTCATACGAAAGTAGAGCTATTTTCCTAAATCTTCTTGTAATTAGGCCAATGCATGCTAAGTGTTTGATAAAATTCCTAAGATAGTGAGAATTATCCTTAGAGAATTGGAAGAACAATTAGAGGCTTTAATGTGTATTTAGGGAGACCTTTGTGCATGTTAGAGTGGCTAGCCGATTGATTGTACAATACCTCATTGCATGATTAAGGGATACATCACCATGTGAAAGGATAGTACACTAGCACATATCTTTCACATTTGCTCACTTTGCAACCCAAGGTGATAGGTAGTTTACTTCTTTGACTCATTAGTAGACATTAGATATATTTCCCCTTTATTGCTTTGTTAGCTAGCCAATTGAAACAACAATTTTCCTTACAAATCCCCATCTCCCTGTGTTCGATAAATATTAAACTTGGTCAATCTTGCTACGACAATATAACGATCACGTACGCTTGCGTGTGGACATCTTTTGAGCAAACAAGTTTTTAGCGCCGTTGCTGGGGAGACGGCTAGTTTGTTTGGTTTGTTTGTTGTTTCTTATATGTTCTAATTTTTGTTGGTAATATTGTCAGAGTTTTGATACGATGTTTATATGTCTTTTCTTAGTTTTCTTTGTTTTGCTTTAACTCTTCTTGGTGAGTGTTGATACTTGCTTATTTTTGTAGGAGTTCGCTCAAATGAAGATGGACGGATACAACCATTACTTGTATCCTCCACAATACACATACCCTCCTCAACCATACACATATCAACCTCATCCATATTCACCATCTCCATATCAACCACCACCTCAACAATCCTACCACTATCCATACCATTATCCCTATCCTTATTATTCTCCCTATCCATATCCATATTCATATCCTTCTCCTACTTCCAAAAGTAAGGAAAAATAGGTAGAAAAAGAAGAGAAAGAGAAAGATGAGCCGAAAGAAGACGTATATGATCAACTCGATAGATTTCTTGAAGAGAATAAAGATTTTAAAGACGAAGATGTCAAGATAATCTTGCACTACAATGATAAAGGATCTTATAATCCTTTTTCTTTCACTATTCATTATATATCTCTTAATATGGACATTTATGATTCTACTTCTTGTGTTAGACTTGATAGGAATGAAGGAGAAGATGAAGGAGAAAAATAGGGGGAGTATGATAAAGAGGACTCCATTGTGGAGAAGAGGATAGAGATCATTCCACTAGTCGAAAAAGAGGAAGAGGAATGTCCAATTATGGACATGAGCAAGATCGAAGATGAACATCAAGAAAAAGTGGAAGATGAGCAAAAAGTTGAAATAAGCATTTCTAAACCCTTGAACTCTTCCATTTGTTCAATAATTGATAATATTGTTCATTTTGAATTCGTCTTGCCTCTTAACATAATCGACTATAAAATAGAATTGAGGATCTTTTTGAATAATTTCGATAGTCGGAAAAGGGGGTGGATAGGAATGATGAGGAAAAAAGAGGTGAATAAATGTGCTTACAAGTTCAAAACGAAAGGAAAGTGGGGATTTGGGGTAGAAATCCTACATGTTTCCTTGATTTTGAAACTATGAGATTAGAGTGGGATGGCAAGGATGACAAATATCCTTGGCCATTTAGCTAACATTGGTGCGTCCGGCTAGGGGACGTTAAATCCAAGCGCTAGGTGGGAGGCAACCCACCCTTATATCCTTTTAGTATCCTTTGTTAGTTAGATTTTTGTTTTGTTTTCATGATTTTGGATTAGGAAGTAAGTTGTGATATTTTCAATCTTGATTTTTACTTGTGCTGAATTGATAGTTTGGGGGAGTTTATATTGAATTGGTAGGATTGGTTTTTGGATGGTGTTGTGCATGATTGTATGTAGGATTGTGCTTAATTGCTTAGCTTATGTCATATTCATCATTCTTTTCCAAACTTTTAGGATTTACAATCCGAAAAAGTTTGGGGGTTGTGATCATTCTTCATATGGGCTATTTGATATTGATTGATGATGTTTGTGGTGTTTAAAAATTGTTTGAAGTGGTGAAGAAAAAATTAAATTCAGAAATGTTGAAAAAAGGCTCTGACCGAGCGGCGGTGGTCACGTGACCGAGCGCAACATCCAAGGTGAGTCATCTTGACCACTTTTCTTGTTTTGACCACACCTTCTTCCTACACCATTGTACACCATTTTCCACACACAAACACACATATTTTACACCAAATTCTTGCACACACACTCTTCCAAAACACATGAGAAGAGGAGAGGAAATTCTTGGAACTCAAGCTCTACATTTCTACTCTTCACTTCCTTCCATAGGTATGTTTTTTTTATACTCCCTTCTTACTTATGTTTGTCTTCTTGCTTCCTTTTCCTCATGTGAATTTGTTCTATTGTGATTGCTTGTTTAGATTTAGAGTGATTTTAGATTGCTATGTTGAGCTTAATTGTTGATTCTTGTGGTATTGTGCTTTAATTTGTGCATTGCTTGATCTTGTCTCCACTTCTTTTCCAAACTTTTTAGACCCTTGGTCCAAAAAAGTTTGGGGGGTGTGATCGTTTCGCCATTCTCTTCGCAATGTTATGCTTATATTGATTTTTAGTGCTTCTATGATGTTTTAGACCATATGCTTATTGTGAGGCCTTGTTTTGCTTGTTATTTTTTGCCATATTGTTGTTTGCTTTGAGTAGTGAATGCATGAGATATGCTTATTGTTGCGTGGATGAGTTGAGAGTCTTGATTAGTGTAGTGGATTTATTGCTTGATTCTTGTCTTATCTTTGATACTTTTGATTTCATGATTCTTGAGATTTCATTGATATGAGCATATTGATATGATTTGAGTCTTGATCACCATTACCCGTGAGTTTTGAGCCAATTTTGCCCGTTTCAATCTTGAACGGATGATATTTTTTTTATGTGAGTTCCACACACATACATGTTACTCTAGAACTTGGCTTTAGTCTTATTTGAGGCTACATTAGATAATGATTTCACATGAGATGATATGAGACATTTTCTTTGATCTATATTGAGCCACTTAGCCCTATGAGCCTACCATTGATATTGATATCCATTGTTAACCTTTTTGTGCCTATTATCCTTTCCTTTGGCTAACCACACTTTAAGCCATTTTCCTTCCTTTTTGGAGCTCTCTTGTCCTTATGATTAGTAGAGTGAAAAGAAGGAAGGAAGATTGGTGATTTGATGAAGAAATTGGTGGCCAATGTGGAAAGAAATTCTATGCATGGATTGATTTGAAAAGAAGGCTCAAAGGCAAGTGCTTGCAAGAAATTGAAAAAAAAAAAGTTGACTTTTTGAAAAATTATGGTCAAGTTTGACTCTAGTGTTGTGAGTATGTTCACAATTTTGCAAAAAGGGAAGAATGATTCCTTGAAGTGTGATTTTGAAGGAGCATGAAGAGATGTGCACAATTGCATAAAGAGGTGAATGATCTCTACGTTGATTCCTTCTATGCTTTACTAATCATGCTTAGTCACTTTTATCCATATGTTCCTTCCCTACCAAAGAGCCAACACTACAACCTTTAAAAGTCCTCATTGATATGTGATTGATTTGTCATTTCAAGTGGTGGAGAATATAGACTTGAGCCAAGCTTATGGTAGTATGTGTATGTGGTGTGATGTATGAGTGAGCCTAAACACTTGAGGGTTGAGTGAAACGCCTATCTTGTGAGGATCATGACTCATTGATTTGATATTGTGCTAATTGATTTGATTTGATAGTTAAGTGGATGATATTGTATCTTGGATTTGCTAGATATTGAGTGATGATTCTATGGCATTGATCTTGTGCTTGATGCTTCATACATACAATTATTCCCCTAACTTATGGCTTCGTTGCTCGAAGCCGAGCAACAATCTAGTTTGGGAGTGTGATTAGGGTCATAATTGCATCTTTTTGCATCCATTTCTACATGGTTTTGATGTGCTTATGTTCATATTTGACCCTAAAATGCTATACTTTGTGCATTTAACCCTTTTTAGCTAGAAAGTTGTGTTTTGTAGTGAAAATGAGCAAAAATCGACAAGAGACGAGCAAGTTCGTAAAAGTCCAGAAATTGTGAATCGATCCAATGGAGGCAAACTAAATACCATGTCGAAGGGTTCGAAGAGAGGGTCGCAACGGAAAAATAATCAAGTCAATCGGAGCTCTAGAACTCAAGATATGAAGAAAACGAGGAAGTCGAGTATCGATCATACGAGGCGAACCTGGGCTCGTGCACAACCAAGCCTGGCTCGTGCGACCACAAGCCCAGATTCGTGCGAGTAAGCTCTGGTTCGGGCGAGGAAGGCTCACACGAGTTACCACACGAGCCAGATTCGTGTGGCCACTATGGCTCACTCGTGCGATGGCTCGAACAGGCACAAATTCGAGTGCTGTTTCATCATTTCGCTCGTTTAATGAAGGGCATTTTGGACCAAGCATTGTGGGCACTATAAATACTCCAAGGATCATATTTTCAAAGCATTCAAGTCACATTAGTTCATAATCATAGATATATTCTTAGATTAGAGAGGGAGAGAGGTAGTTACTAGTTGGGTTCTTAAGATTTCTTCTTACGATTTCGTCGATAACTTTTGATCTACCGCTTTGATCTTTGATCCGTTTATTCTTGCATTCTTGTCTCGACTAGAGCTATGTTTCTACCGATTGAATTTCAATTTCCATTGCCGGATTGCTAGATAGCTTGTAGAGGTAAATTTGTATCTTTACAATTCCATTGTAATAGGTAATTCTCTTTACATTTCTTGCATAATGATGATTTTTTCTAGCTTAATTGTTCTTATGTTTACCAAATTAGCCATGGGCTAATTCCTTTATGTGTTGGTGTATGATTCCTATGGAGTAATGTGGTGATTATGTTGATCTTTTGAATGCATTGAGATGTTGTATGATCAATTCTCTACATTGATGGATTGTATGAATGCTTTGCATGTGTAGTTGATCATAAGGGCCATTAGGGAGTTAGTCTCATACGAAAGTAGAGCTATTTTCCTAAATCTTCTTGTAATTAGGCCAATGCATGCTAAGTGTTTGATAAAATTCCTAAGATAGTGAGAATTATCCTTAGAGAATTGGAAGAACAATTAGAGGCTTTAATGTGTATTTAGGGAGACCTTTGTGCATGTTAGAGTGGCTAGCCGATTGATTGTACAATACCTCTTTGCATGATTAAGGGATACATCACCATGTGAAACATAGGATAGTACACTAGCACATATCTCTCACATTTTCTCACTTTGCAACCCAAGGTGATATGTAGTTTACTTCTTTGATGCATTAGTAGACATTATATACCTTTCCCCTTTATTGCTTTGTTAGCTAGCCAATTGAAACAACAATTTTCCTTACAAATCCCCATCTCCATGTGTTCGATAAATATTAAACTTGGTCAATCTTGCTACGACAATATAACGATCACGTACACTTGCGTGTGGATATCTTTTGAGCAAACAAGTAGAAACAAAATAAGAACATCAAAAGCATCCCGATCAGAAGAGTAAAGGGAGCCGCAGAAGGAAGCAAAATAGATGTCTAAAGCACTTCAGACACCGGGCAAAAAATACAAGAATGCTAAAGCAAACAAGCCTAAAATAGTTGGGGGCGCATTCACCAGCGGCAGGAGTAATCTATCCTTCAACCGGAGTGAATGATGGCATCTCAGCTGACTAAATCTCATCCATCAGTATGAGAGAAGCAGGGCCCAATACTACAACGAAAGTTGCAAAGCAACCAAGCAGAGGCGCTCGCCAAGAAATCATACATTGAATATTCCAGCAAAACACGAAGGATCTCCAGAAAGATCGAAAAGCTGCAAATGTATCTACTTGTAGGTACAAAGAAACACAAAAAGATAATGCTCACTCAACCCGCATGAATGGAGCAACGAACGCAGGCATTCAAATAGCCTACGGGTATCTGGAAGGATTGCACGGTACTCTTTTTTCCCTACGACCGATTTATCAACAAGGGTGGTTTACGACTAGGTTTTTAATGAGGCCTGTAGCGTCCTTCTATGTATTCGTTACACGGTTATAGAATCCTGCGATGCCACATCTGATGCATCTATGCATAAATACAAGGAAATACAAGCACAAAGAAGCCAACAAAGCGGAAGACGGATCAATTCAAGCCCAATCTACTTCCTTGCACTTGGGAAATCTTGCGAAGATCCAAATAGTCCGATGCTCATTATTCATCCAACAATTCAAACAAATATCAGGCTATGGGGCAACTATTAATGAAATAATCGACGTGCGTGCTTAAGGAAGCAATTAATCAAGTCTGGATTGATGTGTCCAAGAGAATTAATCAAGCACGAAGAAAGAACCAGATCAAAGTACGCACTGACGAGTCAACAATTGTTAAGCTGGTGACGAGTCAGTAGCTTATAGTGAAGCAGGTAGCTGTTCAGCAGCTTATGATGAAGCAGGCTGGTGACGATCCAGCAGCTTGTATTTCCTATATAATGTAATTGAATTCATTCGAATGAAAAGACGAAATTTTTACCCTAACGAAGTTCTGCTCGAACGATGAGCTTATATAAACGACCTACCTGCTTACTCATAAAACCTCGCATGTTTGTCTATTTCAGCATATTTTTGGTGTAATCATTGTTATTATAGCCACATAATCGTGTTTACGAAAATTACATCAACAATAAGCCTGTGTTTGTTTATAATTGTGGTGTTATGGTCAATTGTACTTGTGACCTTCCTCAGCAATTGTCTGCATCACAAGAACAAGATTGTGTGATGAAATTTCTTATTGGTTTGAGTGACTCTTATGCTCCACTCCGTAGTCAGTTCTTGCAGCATAAACCTTTTCGTCCACTTGCTAAAGTGTATGCTCTATTGTTGCTAGAAGAATCTCAAAGGGCATAGGTTATGCCTAATCCTATGTTGCCCGAGTTTGTGGCTATGTTAGCTAGTAACTCCAGGTTCTATAAGGATAAAAAGAAGCGGTTAAAATATACTCACTGTGATGGTAATGGACATTCAATTGATAGGTGTTTTGAATTGATTGGTTATCCCCCTGGTTGGAAGGGTCCAAGAGGTAATAAAGGTAAAGGGAAGTCTGCCAATACTTTGGTTTCCTCTCCTGAAAAAGTTGTAGGTTCTAATCCTCTAATCACTCAAGAGGTTCTTGAGCAGCTTTTGTCCTTGGTTAAGCAAAATTTGAGACCATCTACTGAGTCCATTCATTCTGCTGCTGGTGTATTTGCCCATATTCCTGCACTTTCTGATAGTCAAGGTAATCAAGGTAAAGAGGGACGTCATTTATGCTTTAACTCTTTTTATGATTGTACGTCTTTTACTTGGATTTTGGACACTGGGGCTACTGATCATATGGTGTCTAGTTTGGAGTGCTTTACTTCGCCTCCAACACTAGCCAACATTAAGATAAGTTTGCCTAATAATGCTATTTCTACTGCAACACATATGGGAACAATTATTATCAATGAGTATTTAACACTGTACAATGTGTTGTATGTTCCCGACTTTGCTTATAATTTACTTTCTATAAGTCATTTAACAAGATACTCTAATTGTACAGTTAGTTTTATTGCATCAAGTTATGTTTTGCAGCACAGGGACTCCCTCAAGGTTATTGGTTCTACTGAGCAACATAGAGGATTATACTTGCTTAGAGTTTCACATTCAGCAAATTTTGTTGCTAGATTTGCTACTTCTGGTACCTTTACTCTTTAGCATAATAGATTAGGTCATATGTCTCCTTCTAGTATGTTACATATAAAGGATTTAGGTTTCAGTCATTCTGATGTTATTACTCATTGTAATATATGCCCTCTTGCTAAACAGAAAAAGAAACCTTTTCCAATTAGTGTTTCTTCTTCAATTGCTTATTTTTATCTAATACATTGTGACATATGGGGTCCTTTTTCTATTGCTTGTTATTCTGGTTATAAGTATATTTTAACTATTGTTGATGATTTTTCAAGATGTACTTGGATTTACATGTTGAAAGCTAAGTCTGATGTCAGGTCTTCTTTGGAATATTTTTACAACATAGTGTTGACACAATTTCTTAAGAAAATCAAGGTTTTAAGGAGTGATAATGGTACTGAGTTCTTGCTATATGATATTTATAATAGATTGGGAATAATTCATCAAACATCTTGTGTGGAAACCCCACAACAAAATGGTTTGGTTGAAAGAAAACACCAACACCTTTTACAAGTAGCTAGGGCCTTGTTGTTTCAATCTTCATTGCCTATTGTATATTGGAGTGATTGCATCTTGGCTGTTGCATACATAATTAATAGAATGCCAACTGCTGTTCTAAATAACTTGTCCCCTTTTGAAAAATTGTATGGTAGAAAACCTGATTATTCTTTTCTAAGATCATTTGGTTGTTTATGTTTTGCCAATACTCTATCTGTCAACAGGAATAAGTTTGACCCAAGTGCCATTAAATGTGTGTTTCTGGGATATCCTTTTGGTACAAAAGGTTATAAATTACTTGATTTAGATGCTGGTAAAGTTTTTATTTCAAGAAATGTTAGTTTTTATGAAAATATTTTTCCTTTTGCTGATAAAAAGGGGGCTCATGAGTTTGTTCAGCTCTTGATTGCTAATAATTCTTTTTTACACCACAATACTGACTTTGTTGATGATACTTCTCAAACTTCTATTATTTCTAATAATAAAGTTATCCATCAAGAGGTCCATGATGAGTTCTTTGATCATTTACTTGTTGATTCTTTAGATATTGAACCTGATGTATCTAATAGACAGGCTATTAAACCTGATGTATCTAATAGACAGGCTATTGAACCTGATATTTGTGATAGTCATGCTATTGAACCTGTTTCTCATGTTGATAATTTGCATGAAAATCATATTAGAAAGTCTACTAGGTCTAGGTGTCAACCTGCTTATTTAAAGGTTTATGAGACTTCTTTAACTAAGTCTTTAAATCATAACATTTCAGAGGCTAATTTGACTATTTCAAGTGGAAAACAATATGATATTTCTGATTTTTTATCTACTGAAAGACTCTCATCTGATCATAAGGTTTTTACTGCATCTATATCTCAAAATCTAGAGCCCAAATCTTATAAATAGGCCAAAGACGATCCTAATTGGCAGCAAGCTATAAAAACTGAGTTAGATTCTTTAGAAAGAACCAATACATGGACTCTAGTTTCCTTGCCACCAAATAGAGATTGTATTGGTTGTAAGTAGGTTTATAAAATCAAGTATAAACAAGATGGGTCCATTGAAAGATATAAAGCACGCTTGATTGCTAAAGGTTATACACATCAAGTAGGTGTTGACTACTTTGATACACTTAGTCATGTTGCTAAAGTTACCACTGTTAGAATATTACTTTCAGTTGCAGTAGCTAGAAACTGGTTCATTCATCAATTAGATGTAAATAATGCATTTTTACATGGAGACTTAACTGAAGAAATATATATGAGTCCTCCACATGGTTATTGTATTGATTTAGACACGAGAGTTTGCAAACTTAACAAAAGCCTCTATGGTTTAAAGCAAGCATCAAAAAAATGGTTTACCAAACATTCAGATTCTTTATTCGAAATTGGTTATGTGCAGTCTGAGGCTGATAATTCTTTATTTACTAAACAAAGTGATACATCATTCACAACTATTGTTTGCTATGTTGATGATCTTATTGTAGCTGGTAACTCTATGGATTAAATAACAAATTAAATGTTAAAAGTTACCTGCACAATAAGTTCACTATAAAAGATTTAGGTGTGTTAAAGTATATGCTTGGTATTGGAGTAGCAAGGTCAGAAAAGTGACTAACCTTGTGTCAAAGAAAGTACACATTAGATCTTTTAACTGATTTTGGTTATTTAGGCAGCAAACCTTGTAATGCACCTATGGATTCAAAATTACAACTTGTGCAGGCCGATGAACATAACAAAACTGATCCAAAACTATATAGAAAAATTGTTGGAAAACTGCTTTATCTAACAGTCACAAGACCGAATATATCTTATGTAGTTCAGTCATTATCCCAGTTCATGAGCAACCCATCCAAGGAACATATGATTGTTGTACACAGGGTTTTAAGATACCTAAAGGGCACACCAGGTTTGGGTATCTTCTATTCCTCTATAAATGATTTTAAATTACATTCTTACACTGACAGTAATTGGGCAAGATGTATAGAAACTAGAAAAAGTGTCACAGGTTACACTATATACTTGAGAAACTCTCTTATTTCATGGAAGTCAAAGAAACAGAATGCAGTTAATAGATCATCAGCTGAAGCAGAGTATAGAGTGATGACCACCACTACTTGTGAAATTCAATGGATACTCTATGTCTTGAAAGATCTGAAGATTCTAGTCCAACTTCCAACAACTCTTTACACAAATAGCAAATGTGCTTATCAAATGGCTCACAATCCATGTCTCCCTGACAAAAGCAAACACATTTCAATTGATTGTTACTTCACAAGACAAAAGATCAAGGAGGGAGCTCTCAAAGTCATTCATATACCCACTGAAGAAAACTTAACAAATATAATGGTGAAACCTATTCTACTAGCTTCTTTCAACACATTCAAGTCCAAAATGAAGCTCTTGAACATTCACACTCATTTTTTTTTTGGGGGGGTCTAAAGAGTAAAAGAAATGTTATTTCATTTTTTTTTTCTTGTAAAGTTGCTATTCATTTATAAAGTGCTAGCAACATTAGTAATTAGGGATTACTTTTGTATTCTCAATATATAAACCTTCTCATTATGATAGAATAGATATCTTTTTAATTCATCCAATTCTCTCTTCCATCTTGTATCCAAATTACACATTTATATTGAAATAACAATTTTTAAATCAATTTTGTTCCAGAATTGATAATAAGAATCACAAAACTTAAATAATTAAATGCCATATCTCACGAAATCATTTATTCCCAATATTTTCAGAAATTATTCCGTCCAGATTACGTTGTTGCACAACCAAGATTACATATTTAAGTCGCCCGTAAATGCATGAGGATTCTTATTTTTAGTTTTCTTACTAATTATTTCACTAATTACTCCACATTAATCACGGCATTTGTGACAAATGTATGTATTTATACTAGTAAATATTATGACACAAAAATAATATAATTGTACAATATTAACTTTCCTGTTGACCAAATAAATTTACACCTTTCATTAATATGGGATGCATTCTTGTAAAAATATTCCATCATATAATACTTTAATTAGAAAGTAGAAAAAAACAAAGGTTTGTGTCGAAAAAGTAGAGCACACTTAAAAATTCTTGTGCGTCATAAATTCATAATCCAATCGAATTGAATCATATAAATAATATTACTTGTTTATTTTGATAATATTACTTAAATGCGTATGGTATTATGTAAAATAGGATTAATCTTGGATATATTTATTATCTTTTAATAAAATGCAATTTAATTTATACTCTTAATTTCTTTTTAAAAGAAAATATTGCCTTTAAAAATTATGGCAATTTGAGCTCATATATTAGTTATGCGCAAAAAAATTTGTGCATCTAAGTGCATATCATATATTTGGATTTTAAGTTCAATTTTTATTTTTATTTTGACTTTTCAAAAAAAAATGCAATTGTCGCAGTATATATTTTTTGGCAATTGGTGTATTAGAGACTTGTTTTTCGGATATTTCTAGATTATTTTCTTCGGGTATTACCAAGTTGTTCTTCTGGTATTAATAAATTGTTCTTCACGTTTTAGTTAGATTTGAGAGAGTTTCATGCTTTAATTTTATTTTTAAATATTTTTGTTGATTTTCAACAGCACCATATCAAAGGCATATGTGTCTATTTTCTAGGATAAAATAAGCATATGAATTAAAATAAAGTTAATAGTGCATTTATTTTCATAAAAATCTATGAAAAATATCATTTTTAAAGTTAATATACAGGTTTTTGATGTTCGCATCTTGAATGATCATCTTAAAAGAACTATAAATTGGATTAGAAGCTTATAATCAAGAGATATTATTTGTTTCATTTGATATAAATTGACTTGCTCTTCCAGTATTGGTAAGATGTTCTTCAGATATTAGTAAATTGTTCTTCAAGATTTGCTAAGTTCTTGCAGTATAACTTATTAATGTTTGAGGTATTATTGAATATAGTATGTGGTATTGCTCAGTTGTTCTTTGCGTATTAGTAAATTTCTCTTCAGGTATTCTAAGTTAACCTTGTCGTATAAATTATTAATGCTTGTGGTACTGTTGAATATAATATGAGATATTTCTCAATTATTTTTCGGGTGTTACTAAATTATTTTTCGCGTATTAATAAAATATTATTTTGTATTATTATATATATCAATTTTACAAATTTTCTATTGATTAATTATTACTATTGACATGATCATGAAATAGTAAATATTATTGCTAATATATATATACTATACATTAACAAATTTTATTTATCAAGGCTCCGTTTGGCAGTGTGTAGGAAATTAGTACGTAGTGGTGATATTTCAATTATTAAGTGTGAGATTTATATTAAATCTTAGTGTTTGGTAGTAAATACTTAAAAATATATTATTTTTGTATTCTTATTTGGTAGGGTGTAGTTGGTATAATTTAATGTTTATTTTTAATGATCTAATATTTTTTATGGGTGTTTGGTAGGAAATATATGTGTAAATATTTGAGCAAAAAAATATTTTCAATGACTAATAAGACCCACAAAGTAAAATACAAATATGTCCACATATTTGTATGTACAAATTCTTCTCAAACATATCATCGAACATTTTATGTGCATCCTTCTCACCAAGAATTGTAGAAATTCTGTCCAATTTTCAATTTTCAATTTCCCGATTTCAGAAACAATTCTCAATTCTAAATTTCTCAATAAGAATTGCATAAAAAACTTAATTAGATTCAATCACATTCCTGTGAATATCTACCAAAATGTGATTAGAAACGTGTCGTTGGACAAAATTTTATGAATTCGATTCTTTTCTTTTCATCTTCTTCCTCAAATTCACTGTCGCAACTCGTCATCTACAGGAGAATCAGCTTCCAATGATGCCCCCGCCGCCATATTCCATTCGATCCGCGGCCGTTTCCCCTTCAAGCGAAACAACAGCCGGAATAGAAACCCAATATCATCTCTAATGTGTGTGTAGCCATCGAAATCGAGAAACTGATCGGAATCCTGGAAAAACAATTTCATGGATTTCAAATCAGGGGCGTCCTGTTTCGTCGACATAATAGGGTTCATCGAAATCCACAATTTGGGGAGCGATCACCATGTGAGTGCCGCAGCCGCTGACGGGAGCGAGGAGGGTGGAGGCGGCGGAGGCGGACTTCATCACCACCGACTCCACCGTGTCATAGAAGGGGACCATCGGAATGCGCTCGTGGCGGCTCGCCAATGGATTCGCCGAGTGTATGTCGCGGTCGCAGGTGACACAGAGGGTGAAATTTCTTATACGAGTCACTGTTAGTAAAATATATGTAGTAGCACCCATGGGGTGAGATTCAGATTACATACTCAACAGTGAAAATGTGTAGAAGAAATGGTAGAAGAAGTTCTGACCTGTTACTGTTCACGGGTCGAAGACTTCTAATATATTGTACCAAAGCAGTTACAAACCATCGAAAAAAACACTTATCTCACCCTTTTCTCTCCTACCAAACACAGCTGATTAGGGTCATAATTGCATCTTTTTGCATCCATTTCTATATGGTTTTGATGTGCTTATATTCATATTTGACCCTAAAATGCTATACCTTTTGCATTTAACCCTTTTTGGCTAGAAAGTTGTGTTTTGTAGTGAAAACGAGCAAAACCGGCGAAAGAAGAGCAAGTTTGTAAAAATCTAAAATTTATGAGTTGATCCAATGGAGGCAAATGATATACCATGTTAAAGAGCTCGAAGAGAGGGTCGCAATGGAAAAAGAATCGAGTCAATCGGAGTTCTAGAGCTCAAAATATGAAGAAAACAAGTTTGCTCGAAAATCGGAAAAGTTACTCGTGCGTAACCAGCAGCTAGGGATCGTGCGACAGCTCTCTGGATCGTGCACCGAAGGAACCGCATGCACAACCGCACATTCTTACTCGTGCGTAACTTGCAGTTACTCGTGCGTAACTTATTTTTTACCAAATCAGGGGCAGTTTCGTCTTTTCGCGCGTTTAATGAAGTGCACTTTGGACTAAACATTGTGGGCACTATAAATACCTCTAGGGTCATATTCTCAAAGCCATCTTCATCATAATCTTCATTATTCCAAGTTCTTAGATTAGTTTAGAGAGAGAATTAGGTAGTTACTTAGTGGGTCATTAGATTTTCTTAGACTTCTCTCTACAATAACTTTTGATCCATTCATTGGATCTTTAATCCGTTTGTTCCATTAGCTTAGTCTCGTTCTTAGCTACGTTTCTACGTTCGATTTATATTTTCAAGCTTTGGATCAAGAGTTAGCATTTTGGAGGTTTGTAGATTGTATTCAATTTCTCTACATATGGTAAATTTTCCTTTAATTCTCTTGTTTTAGTGCTCTATAATGATGATTAGATTGTTAATTGTTGATTTCCAATTCCAATTAGCCATGGTTGCATGAATATTATGGTGAATTTAGTTCTTGTTAATTCTATGCATGAATTAGTAATCTTGATGGATTAGTTCTCTTATTAATGACTTGTATGAATGCTTGGGATGTTTAATTGGATTGTAATGCCTTATATGTTTTAGCAATAATATGAGAATTGAACTATAGAACTTTATGCATACCAAGTGTTTGATGTTAGGCTTGTATGACCAATGAGAATTGCATATTAGCCTAGACCTCTTAATTGGAGTGTTGAGAGTTGTAGAGAGATCTAGACATCCAATAGAGCCCTTAAGCTTGTGTTATTAGAGAGATCTAGACATTAGTTAGCTTGATTAAGACATCAAAAGATCTTTTGCATACTAGGATAGATAGGACACTAAAGGAACTATAGTAGGATTATTTCCATGTACACTCACACTTGCTCACTTCATTGAGGTTATAGTTAGATTTACTATTTCTTGTTGATTTAGTAGATAGAAATTATGATATTTTTCTTGCTTTCCTGGCTATCCACCTTTGTGGACATTCAATATTCTCTGTGTTCGATATTTAACTTGGTTAACTTGCCAGGACAACAACAACCATATACACTTGCGTGGAAATCATACACGATTTTGGCAAACAACAGCCCAAGTATATAACAAACCTAAAAACTTATTTAATTTAATCACTCTAAGAACATAAATAAGTTATAAATCGCCCGTTTGGTTCATGTGACGTAATGGATTATTTGGGATTGGATTACACAGGATTGTATTAGTTTTGATTGGATTAGGTCGGATTATTATATTTGATTTTTAGTATTTGTGTCGGATTAAGTAAAATTATTTTATTTTTGGTTTGAAAGATTAGGAGGAATATATATATATAAAATGTCATTTTTGCTCAAATGTCTCTTATAAATTTATAAACATATAAAAGGGTAAATGAATAATTTTAAATGAAAAAGTAAGGGCAAAAGAGTAAAATTGCTGTTAGAACTAAGGTGTCCCACCCACACCTTGGATCAACTTATCCCATAAATCCATGACTAATTGGGACTATAATCACAATGGATTGAGACCAATAATAATTATTCCATTAAGCAAACTAAATAATAGGTGAGACTAAACCCATAATCCAGGATGCATGTTTGGTTTAGGGGACTAAATAGTCAATCCCCCAAACACAGGACTATTCCGGCCAAAACATGTTTTGGC
>JAPKLY010000279.1:461471-493929 GCA_026898435.1 Prunella vulgaris | reverse complement strand
CAAAATTACGTTTTTTTTATTAATATATACAATCTATCATATTTTAACACATAAATCACTAAATTTAATTTATAGTCGCATTTTTAAGATTTTAACATGTGAGTATTTTCGTAAAAAAATTCAATAGATGGCAAACTAAGCAATGAACATACATAAAAATATGAAAAATGATGCCATGTGCAAACACACGAGCCGATGTATGATGATGTCATGTACTTTTTATTTCAGTTTAAGTGGAATATGGATTTGAAGTGCTAAAGAGTTTAGTGTATTTTTCATTTTAATTGGAGCAAAATAATAAAAATGTTTGACAGAAGTGTCATATTCAAAGACACTTGCCGTCATTTTTTTTTCTGTGGAATAAATAATGATAAAAAATAAATTCAGTAGTTCATATGTCAAACTTTAATATTTTGTATACATGAGTGAAACTAAAAAAAAAAAAATCTAATGATTTATATGCAAGATCGGTAATAATTTGGTGAGTTTTTTTGCAATTGATTATTATTAAGAACTAACATATTTTCATACACTAGAAATGACACCAGAGCGGGTTTGATCTATCTCACTGTTTGCCCTACCCTAAAAATAACAGATTGGAACATGTCCCGCGGTCCCGCCCACCCCTTGGGCTACCGAGTCAACACCAATATGCACTATTTGTATTCCAATTAATTTTATTATACAAAATGTCTAAATTTTCTATTAAAAAACTTAAATTAATTTTATTATAGAAGACTTTATAATAACTTAAGAAATACAAAGACAAATGTTATTAAAAAAATATCATCATTAATAATTAGAGACTCGACCTAATAATAAGAACTTAAGGGTTCATTTGGTTCAATGGATAAGATAAATAACTTAAGATAAATTAGACAAGATTATTATCTATGAGTTAAATTGTATATTTAGATTGATGAATTAAGATAATTAGTAGTGTAAGATAATTTCATTTTGAATGTTTGGATTGTAAGATTAATAATAAAAACATATGCAATTGACAATTTTGCCCTCTATATCATAAACTAAAATAAAGTGAAATATGATTCTACTTTTCAATATAAGAGGAGCATTTTAGTAAAAATAAAAACAATTGATTATTATCATACATTTTCCTTAAGATAATATTATCTAATTGAATTTTAGTTTTGAGCTTTTTATTAATCTTGGGCTTTTGTCCATTAAACCAAACATCAAATTAAATAAGATAATTTAATTTATCTGAGCTTATCTAACGAAGCAAATGAGGCCTAAGAATACTCAACATCCTAACAAAATGATGAGATAAATCATTGTCTTTCTTAAGATAAAACACGTGATCACTATATTGTCTTAATATAACTTTACAAATCATTGTAAAAGCGAAAATAGAAATTATCTTCGTCGTATCTTCATTCTCATTTGTCAATCCACTACTTTCACAGTCAATGCTTTCTAAACTGATTTACAATATTGTCAAAGCTTGACCCCAAGAAAAAAAAAGGACATCACAAGAAAATGCAAGAAAAATTAAACGAAGACTCTAATCTCAAGAGAGAAATAATAAATTTGTAGGTAAAAAAAAAATCAAAGATGCATGATCTTAAAGAACGACAAGTGACGATAGAATGTAACTCTTCCACACAGGAGTAGCACAAATGACTCAAATCTAAAATCTACAACAATTACATGATGAAATCCTATAAAATTAAAAAACGATCTAAAATCTACGAAAACTAAATGAAGATTTGTGCACCAAGAGTTCCCACGCTAGTTATTGGAATCTGAAACCCCACAAATTGTGTTATCACACCTAGTGTTAATCTAAAACTTAGAAATAAAACTTTAAATTTATTACATACAAATATATACAATAATATTACATGTTCAGAGAGAAATTGTACAAAAATCACGAATTATTTCAAATCCACTTAGGTCCCGTTAGGAATGACAATGGAGCGGGTCTGAGACGGATTTGAGATGTCTCAGGACCCGCCCCGTCAAGAATTTTTTGGATTCGAGACCCGCCTCGCTCCGCCTTAATTTGGAGTTGCACTCGCCCCGCCCTGCGAACCCTGCGAGTTTTACCCGCCCCGTCTACTATTTTTATTTTGTTTTATTTTATTTTTATCATATATATCAAATTCATTATACAAATATATTAAATTTTAGAATATAACATTAATATACATATGAATGATTTAAACAACAATAAATATGCAAAATAATCTATTTCAAATTTTAACGTATTAAATCTAAATATTTAAAATTATACATATATTGTTCATTGAAATTAAAACAATAAAAAAAATCAATGAATCCTAATTTGTACAACTTTTACTAGTGACTTTATGAGCATACCTAATTTAATAATTTAATGAATATGTTAATTAATAGTCTAATTATATATATATATATTTATATAATATGTATATACATATATTCGGGCGGGTTTGGGTGAGTCCACCTAATACCAAGACTCATTCCAGACCAAACATGTTTTTGGTCAAACGGGTTCAAATTCGTCCCGCGACTCGTTTGATCAGATTTTTATTCGACCCGTACAAAATGAGTTCGTGACGGGTCCGATTTGAACCCACCCCATTGCCATCCTAAGTCCAATTTCAATTCAAGGGCAGGTTGTCTGAACTGTACCTTCAAAATTATATCATCTATATATAATAATATGTTACTTAACATTACAATGCACTACATTTATTAATTAAAATTATTAATCAAAATGAAATACGGGATAGAAGACGAAAATATGAGGCATGAAATTATAAAAATTTTATCTATAAATGAGGAAAAGATATAGCCGGTTGGGTTGGGTTGGGTTGGGTATAGATAGAAATTAGTAAGGATATAGATAGATAAACAATTGTAGCATTAGCGATAGATAGCATTGACATTGAAGGTCGATCCATAATTCAATTCTACATGGAAAAAGGGTCTCTCTAAACCAAATCAAACCAAACCAAACCAAAAGAAACAAAGAAGCAAAATAGGGCTATAAAACAGCCTTTTTTCTCATTTCACCACCACAACACGCAGGCGCACACAAAAACTTCTTCCAAATACAGGCGCATATACATACAATTTCTCTATCTCTAATCTCACCTCTCTCCATCGAACACGAACACGCGGATACAATCCTCACACTCGCAGCATAGTACACACAGAGAGCCCAGAAATTGTGAAAAACACATGATACTTGGTCTATCTTTCTAGATAATTCCGCGGCATATATATTTTATATATATAGATATAGATATATCTGCAGTGTGAAACAGCAGCGCCACTCTAGGCGGCGAGTGCCAAGGACTAGGGTTTTGGCCCCTCGTACGAAGCATCCCTGCGGGTATTTGTGTTCGTTAATTTCAATTTGGGAATTTGGGCTCAACGTGTTTCTTTTCTGTCATTGATACAGAGGGGCTGTTTCTGAATTTCTGGGATTTTTTTTTTGTGTTGCTAACCTGCTCAAACCCTAGGGATTTTGTTTTGTTGTTGGATGGATTTGGGGTCGGGGGTTTGAATATTATTCTGGGTTCTGTTTGAGGAATTGCTCTGTTTTGCGGGAGTAGGTTAATGTTGTTTTGCTTGTTATGGCTATATGCATTGAGGCCTTGAGAAGCTTTAACTGATGCTTTTACGGGACAGTGAACTAGCTACTGAAACTTGCATTTTGGATTGTGTTGAGAGGAGTTGCTCTTAATTTGACTTTGCAGATTAAATCTTAATTGTACAGAGAGGGAGGGAATAAGGCTCTCTGTCTGTATAGGTGTATTCCAGATTATTTGTTGCATCTAAGTGGAACTTTGAGGACTAACTAATCCAGGTGGTTTTGGAATTTTCTTGTTGGCATCCGTGGTCATTCTGGAACACAGAGATTAAGCTGGATTCTGTAGAGAACTTGGTCCAACTCTTGTTGTATCGGATATTTAATTTGTTCGGAAAGAGACAAATTGGGCATTAGCACGTGGCTGTCAATTCGTTGCATTAATTCTAAGTTAAAAGTTGAGTTTTGTTCCACTTGTCTTTGCACATGATAATGTTTAGCACCAGTTATGGAAAGAAGTGAGCCCACATTAGTACCACAATGGTTGAAAAATGCTGGAAGCTCAACTGCTGGCAGCTCTGTTTCACATTCAGGTAGTATCTTACCTTTTAAGCCAATATGTTATATCAAAAATACCTTATTTTGTGTACTATGGTTTCCTAGTTCCTAATTTCTTTTTTGTTTTTTATTTCATTTTGTGTTCTTAGATGATCATCCAGCATCAAGGGTTGCTAGGAATAAGTCCTTTGTGAATGGTAATGGTCATGAGTTTGGAAGATCTTCTGGTTCCGAAAAAACTACATCTTCATATTTCAGAAGAAGTTCTAGCAGTAACAGTTCTGGTAGTTTTAGATCTTACAGCACTTTGGGTAGGAACCAACGCGACAAGGACTTGGAGAAGGATGCATATGATCCTCGTGACCAAGATAATACAATTTTGGGGGACCGTAGGCACCGGAACATTTCAGACCCATTCGGAGACACATCATTGAGTAAATTTGAGAGGGATGGTTTAAGGCGTTCCCAGTCCATGATTTCTGGGAAACGGGGAGAATCATGGCCTAAAAAAGTTGCAACAGACTTGGGCAATGCCAGTGGAAAGAATACCAATGGTTTGCTCACCAAGGGCAGTCCTGTTACTGGGGTGAACAAAGCTACTTTCGAGAGAGATTTTCCATCTTTGGGAGCAGAGGAAAGAGTGGTCACTCCTGAAGTTGGAAGAGTGCCATCTCCTGGCTTAAGTACTGCTATTCAAAACTTACCTGTTGGTACTTCAGCTTCTTTAGCTGGTGAAAAATGGACATCAGCTTTGGCAGAGGTTCCTATGTTAGTTGGAAGCAATGGACTGCAAGCCACTTCATCAAGTTCTATGCCCACTTTAGGCTCAACCACCAGCCTCAATATGGCAGAAGCTGTGGCACAGGGTCCTAGTCGTGCTCAAACTACCCCGCAGGTAAATCTGGCCGTCCTTTATTTTGTGTGAGATATCAGATATCCTTTGGCAGTGAACTTAAACTTGATGCTCATATTGCAGTTATCTGTTGGAACACAGAGACTCGAAGAATTGGCGATTAAACAGTCTAGACAGTTAATTCCTGTAACACCGTCAATGCCAAAAACTTCGGTGAGTTGCTTTGCGTTTTATGATACTTGATTTCTACATGTGATGCTATTTCTTAGCCTTGCAAGCATTTGCTTCTATAAACTTGTTATGTATGTTTTGAAGGCTTGATTCATGTTTGTGGATAGAAATAGGAATTATGATTGGAAGTTCTGGGTATCAGTTGATAATCAACTGTTTTTCATTGTAGCTCCTTATGATTGCTACTGGTTTAAAAATTCAATGAGTTCTGACAAAATAATATTCTGCACTAACAGATGCACTTTGATATCTTATCATGAGAAATTGGTAGTAAAATATTTGAGAAATATATCATATGAGTGATTAAAACTGGGTCCCACTTGATATGTTCTGTGTAAAGCTGGATTCCATTTTGGGAGTTAATGTCATTATTTTCTGTGATCTCACATTGTTGTGTTGCAAACATTGTATTTCGTGGCTGCTATCGTTCCGAAGTGTACTTTTGGGTGTACATACCTTTAACCCTGGGAGAAATATGGAATTAGGTTTGGGTGAAATCTTTAATGCAAAGCAAAGGCAAAAAGAGGTTGTTAAAGCAACATTTTATGTTTGTAGAGTGTTTTGTCTTATTAGGTGGAACTGAACGTTATTTGTTCTCAGACAAACATTTAGAGCAAAATAAATTTTGGAGAGTATATAATTCAGATGTATGGATTTCAAGTTGCAATGCGTCGAGGATCAACATTCACTGGAAACCATTAATAACTGTCAATCAGACCACATTAGTGAACTTGATCAGAATTCACTTGAATTAGAAGTTTTTTTGATATTTTTATTGATTAGGTATGATTTAATATTGGCATTGATACGAACTTTTAAACATTTAGTTTTAACAGTGCTTTGATGCCTGAGCTGGCCTGCTTTAATGTAGTTTGCACTATGGTATGCCCCTAAACAGCTCGTAGACATGTATTGTATTTTTACTTAGAATTCTGAGGATAAAATTAAGTTAGACACAGGTATACAATGGATCTGACTTTTACTCCCTTCTACTTTGACCTAAGCTGTTTTGGCATTTTGCACATATATTAACAAAAAAATTATACCCAATTTAACCTTATTTATTGATAACTTGGAAATATGAAGGATGGGAAACAGACGACCTATCAAGCACCGTTGAGCCTTGGGAATTCAAGAAAATATGAACACTCTTAATTAATGGAAGAGATTAAATAAGGGCATTTGTGGTAGCAATGACTAAAACGCCAACTAAAAAGCATATTAAAAAAAGGTAGAACGACCGATATTATAAACAGGAGAGAGTATTTGTTTTCCTTTTGAAGCAAATATCTCGACAGTTAGTGAAGATTAAAATCATGCCGAGCGTCTTAAAAAGATATTATAACTTAAGCTTTATAGTTTATATTAAATGTAAGTTATAGGTATGACAATGGGGCAGGTCGGGGCGGATACTAGAAGATCCAAATCCGCCCCACTCTATATTAAATTTTAATAGTATATATATATTCTTACATATTTTAAAATAAATTTAATATCTTAATTTAAAAAATAAATTTATGATATTAAAAATATATTTACGAATTTATTTTTATCTTTAAATATACTGATATTAATTAAAATTTATAGTAGTTAAAACATCATAATATATTTCATATTATGTTTTATTAGTATACATTGATCTAAAATATATTTGTTAAATTAATTTGTTATATTTTTTCTATAAATACCAATATATCTTCAATTTTTAATAATATAAACGGGTCAAAATGGAGCGGGGCAGGGTAATAATGATATCCATACCCGCTCCGCTCCGCCCCACTGCGGTGCGGGAGATTCATAATGTGCGGGTTTAGGCTGGGGTAGGCCAATTGTCATCTCTAGTAAGTTGTTGACGGCATTTATAAATACTATGTGGAGCTCTTTTTCCAAGAGAAACTATTTTTTCCATAGAGAAGAAGATAGTATGGAGGGATGAGAAAGTCCTTTAATGCTAAATTACAAAGGAACTTTCAAAGCGTTATCCCAATCTCTAACAGAAAGGCCCTTGAAATTTGCTTTTTTGACACTTGCTGTGTAACTAACATTATCATGGAGCTTTTAAGAGGTTAGTAATGTCAAATTTGTATTAAATTGGCCAAATTTTATCATTTTATATTAAAATACATTTAAAAAATGAGCTGGATCTTACTTTTTAAGAACATCTTATAAGCTCCTAATATTATATTCTGCGGTCTTATAATTTTTTTTTAAATATATAAATATTTGGCCAGTAAGTACTAAATCATATTTGCTGCCAGATCATGTAGAAAAGAAAAAGAAAATGTGTGTATGAAAAAGCACTTTCTCATTAAGGTTCGGCAAGGACTTTGAAAATGTAAGCAGAATATGGCACAGGCACATGTCAAATGTGCAGATGAGCATCTATGCACAATGTATGTATGATGTTTAGCTCATAATGATAATAAAAATATAATGATAAATTAATATGTACACAGGATGACAGGAGAGAAAATGATTGGTAATCTTCCTTTGTTCTCAGCCATTTCCCTCCAGTTCTTATATGGAGATGGCTATGAACATCTACATCTTCTAGGTTCTGGTGAGAAATGTAGCATTATTTTAGATTCCACTTAGCTAAAAGAAAATAACAGCATTCATGAATGTAATGTGTTAGAGAACTGGTGTAGACCATTAATGAATGATGATCACACTGTAACATCCCTGCTTGTAATAGGTATTCATCCATTAAGGTTCGGCAAGGACTTTGAAAATGTAAGCAGAATATGGCACAGGCACATGTCAAATGTGCAGATGAGCATCTATGCACAATGTATGTATGATGTTTAGCTCATAATGATAATAAAAATATAATGATAAATTAATATGTACACAGGATGACAGGAGAGAAAATGATTGGTAATCTTCCTTTGTTCTCAGCCATTTCCCTCCAGTTCTTATATGGAGATGGCTATGAACATCTACATCTTCTAGGTTCTGGTGAGAAATGTAGCATTATTTTAGATTCCACTTAGCTAAAAGAAAATAACAGCATTCATGAATGTAATGTGTAAGAGAACTGGTGTAGACCATTAATGAATGATGATCACACTGTAACATCCCTGCTTGTAATAGGTATTCATCCTTTTGTCGCTTTTGTTGGTCGTTATGTCTTTCAACAGTTTTATATTTACTTTTATTTGGTATCATTACTTATGGTTATCACCAAAGTATTTCTGTTCATAGGCAGCTCTAGCACTTCTAACAATACAAATGTCTAGAAATTGAATTCTTGACCAATAGCAATCCTCTGATTTAATTTTTACATGTACTAACAACTGTTGCGTCTTAACTGTTTTCACTCCACATCCTTCATGCTTCATTGAGTTATTTTATTAGTCTTCATTAAGCACTGCCTATGAGTTTCAGTTGCCTTCTTTTACAGAAGTCTCTAGCAAAGAAAATTGTGAATAATTTGTCTTCCATGATTATTATATACGCAGTAAGCCTTTTTTAAAAAAGAATGTGGATTATGACTCGTACAATTATGCACAGCTTTTTTATAAACCTTTATGAACGTAAAACTTTTGGGGATTATGCACATGACTATGCGATTATGTATGTGTTTGAGTACATTTCCTTCGGTTATAGTAAGCAATCAAGAACTGGTAGTTGACACAGATTCTATCATTGGAAGAAATGATGCATATCTTTTTGGATTATTACTGAACAGTTATTGATAATGGAAAAGGAAAATTATATCTTTAGGAATTTGAGACAATGCCCTGAGAAATTGGGGCCACACTAATTATTATCATGATCATATATTTTAGACGGGCAAAGGGCTCCCTGGCACTGCAACCCTCCTGAACACAAGACATTTAAAAATGACTGAAAATTTTGTTTATCATATAACGATAGTAATCTATCCATCATCTTAGTCTATGCTTTTCTAGTAATATGATGTAAAAATGTAACACTTGCAAACTAAATAATTGATTATAGAGGATACTGTGTATATAATTACAAGCTAAATCAATATATATATAAACAACTAAAAATGACAGAGTATGTTTTGGGTTGGATAAACACTGTGTTCAGGAGGCACATGCCTTTGTAACACCACCTCCCCCCCCCCCCTCCCCCCTCTTGCCTCTAGAGGCACTGACCTCTGCACTACCTGTGCCTCAAAATCGGTTGCACTTCTAGTAACAATGGTACTGATTTCTTTTCCTAATTCTGTCTGAACCTTTTGTTGTTTACAGTTCACAATTGGAGAAAATTATGTTGTGGATTTCTCCCTTTCAGGATGACCATTATGTTCCTCTTTAGAAAATTATTTTCCATCTGGAGCTAGGGAGACCATATACTTCTGAAGTATGATCCATATGATTGAAGAGCTGTTAATGAAAATTCATTTATCAAACTTTTACCAAGAAGTGTAATATGTTTGTATATTACAACTGAGTATTAATTACTCCAGTTGTGTAATGCTGCAAAGGGGATTATGTGCTGATTGACTAGTGGATCCATTGACATATTTCCTAATTTACATATAGGATCTTGAGAACACATTCTAGTTTTTAAATCACATCTACTATGTTAGTGGTTGGAGAAGGAAACACAAAGGCCTTGGAATTTGTTAATGGACGTCTGTAAAGCATTATTATAGAAGTTGAAACTTCTGAAAATTATTTAAGTTTTCTTCTAAACCATGCAGAGAGGATAGCATCACTAAATGTTTATAAAATTGTAAGATGATTGTCACTGACAAGACCTAACAACACAGTAGGGAGAAATGTTCCTTAATTAGCTCGAAGATGGCCATGTTTATTTTTGTTTGGGATAATTATGATAACTACCTTTGAACTTTGCAAAGGTAATTGTAAGAGAAACAAGCTTCAGGGGTTTTTTGTAGTAGCATTTGTAGTTTGATTGACTGCGCCAAGAGAGAGAATTTATTGTTATCCAAAAAAAAAAAAAAAGAAGTAAGAGTTGATTGCCAGTGGGGATAGTAATTGTAACCCCATACGGTACATAATTTTTTGCATAATTGTTGTAGTGTGGTTACATAAGCTGAATAGATCAAGTACCCCACATATTTTATGATTTTACTTTGACACCATTCTTTGCACGTTACATTGCTAATATGCTATTCATTTCTATGTGGATGTTGGTTTAGGCGTTGAATTCTTCAGATAAACAGAGAAGCAAAGTGGGACAGCAGCAGCATTCTTCAGGTTCTCTCAATCACTCTCCCCGAGGTGGACCCGTGAAGGGTGATGTCCCAAAGTCATCTAACGTTGGAAAGCTCCATGTTCTCAAGCCTGCGCGAGAAAAGAATGGTGTAACCCCTGTTGTAAAGGATAACATGAGTCAAACAAATGCTAGTTCTACTGCTGCTTTTCCATCTGTTACTGGATCTGCATCAACCAAGGCCCCTCTCAATAGCGCAATCCCTGACCGTAAGCCTGTAATGACTGTGCTAGAGAAACGACCTACCTCTCAAGCTCAAAGTCGAAATGACTTTTTCAAACTTATGCGAAAGAAATCTATGGCAAACCCTGTTTCTTCAGATTCAACTGTGGAAAATTCTCAGTCTGTTGACACTGCCACAGGGGCATCACCGTCTATCTCAGATAAACATTCTGAAATGGAAGCTATGCCTGCTACAAGTCATCCTGTGGAAGCAGAAGCTTCAATAAGTCTAGACCACATATCTGAGGAGAAAACTGACTCGATATGCAATGGTGATGCTTATGAGTATGTCATTAGCAATGGGGGAAAACATCCTAGCCCTGACCCTATTATTTCTGAAGAGGAAGAGGCTGCCTTTCTTCGCTCTTTGGGTTGGGAGGAAAACAATGATGAGGGTGGTCTTACTGAAGAAGAAATCAATGCCTTCTACAAGGATTTAAGTAAGGTAATCCTGGAGCCCAGTTAATGTTTTTTTTCGTATATTATTCCTTCACCTTATTCTGAAAAGAAAGTCTTCCCCTGTGTTTCTTTGCAGTACATCAATTCAAAACCATCCCTTAGAATTCTGCAGCGTGTACAGCTAAAATTTTTGATGCCCTTAGATTCACAGCTTGGTGGGATTTCTTCTGGATTGAGTTCATCTGATGCTAAGCTTGAATCCTAATTTGGTGAATGAATGTGCAATTTTTGCTGAGATTCCTCATTTTGGTGAAGAGGGGTTTTTTCCTGATCTTGTTTTGGTGTACCAGGAAGTCTGATAGTAATAACTGATGATCAATTGCAATTACCGATTTGCCCACTCTGGGTTGGAGACTCTTGTTTAGGTCAAAAGTTTGAGAAAAGAGTAGGAACAGATTTTTATCGAGCTCTTCTTAAGACATTGTCACACTGCAATGTCTAGATCGTGACAGTTTTGATTTTCCATCTCTTCTTCCCCCACCCCCCACCCCCCATAGGGAGAGCGTAAAAGAGAGATCCTTGATACAAAAAATGATTTCTGGTTTCTTTTGTCGATTAGAGATGGATAGGAAAGCAAGAATTACCTAACTACATGTCTCCTCTGGTTTTTTGTTTCATGCTTGGTAATGCCATCTTTTGATCATCTTTTAATATAAATGCAGTTTCTTTAGCTACCTTTTAGTTCTGTTGTCTCTGAAGCAGGAGGTTGGCTCACGGTCAATAATTATATTTCCCTGCATTATTGGCTTGAGGGGTTTTTTTTTTCCCGAGTAGCAGAGGTATGATGGTGCTGTAATATTTTTAGATGTTAAGGATGTCTATTTGTTACTTTAATCGATACAATTTATATTTGTCTATATGGAATAGTCTAGATTTTAATAAAAAGAATTGTTTACGTTTAAATTTGAGGGCATATTGGTCTATTTTTAATTTTATTTTAGAAAGTTTAGCTTATAGTCAAAGAGTATATAAAAAGATACTGTAATTAGGTGTAGACGAAGAATATTTGGAAGTGGTTAATGTAAAGAGTAATTTTATTTTTGCATAGTAATGAATGGTAAGGTCCACTAGCTAAATCCAAAATTTTAGGTTATGAAAACAATAATTCCCTGTTTGATTTGATTTCCAATGTTATCTAGAGTAGAACTGGAAAATGATTTACTTTTCGGCCGTGTTGAGAAAATTGTGAAGAAATGTGCTTCAACAGACATTTTTTATGGGTAATTTTTTTGTATTTTTGCACAATTTTTCCAATAAAGGCAAATCATTCCAAAAGCAAATGGGTAATTGTAGTAGAACAAGTATAAAACCAAGTAGTTATCGACCAAAAACTTAAAAAAACTATGAATCCCCTGCAGTTATATGTCCGCATAGGTATTATAGCAAAAAATTAGATTTTTAACTATCAATTTTAAAAAGCATGTAAAAACGACAATAAAACAAGTTAACAAAAAGTATCTAGTTGAAATCCTAACTTCAAGTTGAAGTGCAATGAGAGTGAAATTTTCGGGTGCTATTCTTATGATTTCAATTAATGCAACTCATTTCCTAATACATATAATTTGCTATTTCTTTGGTGAATGATAAGGGCTATTAATAGACAATCGAAAACCGATCCGTTTTGAAGCTTGTGTGATCGAATAGAGTTAACTAGCACCTAGCTAACTACCAAAAGTAAATCTGATAGTGAATGCTAGAGAGGTTCTCACAGATACCAACAATAGATTCCTCTTCATCAAATACCCTAATTCACAATTAAGGCATGAAATGTCTCTCAATGGCAATTCTAAGCACCCTACTCCCTCTCGGCGAAATAGACTACTAATAACATCTAATTAATTCACCAACCCTTCTTACATAACCAATAAATCACATACCAACTCTCATTGAAACATGCAATAATCAATTATGAAATACAAGATCGAATAAACCAATCAAATTAAGGAAAACACATTGATCAAGTTATAGCACCAATTCCATAGCAAAATCAAGACAATCAAGACATAAACACATCAATCTCCATCATAATTCAAACACCCAAAACACTAGAGGATTAGCCAATGACTAAAATGATCATAACAATAGATTCCAACATAGAAATAGAAAAGCACATACTCAATTTAATAACATTCTTACAAAATATAAAAGAAATTACTACTAATATGCTATAGATGGAGGAATGAGCATAAAAGAGCATAAATCCTTGATTCCTTCAATGGGTCTTCAACAAAACTGAGAAATAAACTGAAATTAAGCTAGAACTAAACTAATAGAACAAAACTCATGGCCTATCTTCAATAAAATTCAACATCTCTCAGCATTCCTAATACAAAGTAATAAAAAGAAGAAAATGTAGAGAGGGTATTTCTTGGGGAAGGGTTTCTCTCCTTCCAAAATTTGAATGAAAGGGGTATTTATATGTTGAGTGAGCGTGGAAATCCATATTTGCAATCAAGCCCTCAAATCTTTAAAAATTCACTCATTTTTCGCAGTTCAGTACTCAGCATGGTTTGACAAATCAGCACGGGTCGTGCCTTAACCTCTGCCCGTGCTCGTTCAAATGTTGAATCCTATAAGCACGGTTTGACTATTACGCATGGGTCGAACTGAAGCTTCCCAACTGTGCTTAATTCTTCAGCTATGTCAGCACAGTTTGAACATTCGAGCACAGGTCAAACTCTTCCACTTCAATCTTGGCTTTCAAACACTTCACTTTCTTCCAATTTTTAAACTTGTTTCCTTCATCGATTAAGCTCTAGAACTCCGATTGACTCGATTCCTTTTCCATTCCGACCTCTTTTCCATGTATTTCACATGTCTCCATCATATCACTGATTTCAACTAATCTTTAATCTCGTATTTTCTTCCAAAATTCTTCATTTTACCTACAAAACTTGCAATTCTCCCCAAAATGGATTAGTATTGAAATAGAAGCAATTAAGATTATTAATGCATACAAAACTCTCAATAATCATGTCAATATGAGCACAAATTGATGCAAGTATTACCTTAATCAATGGACAAAGTATTGCGGATAAATTTAATATTAAAATTTCTTTGAAAGATTTAAGTCATTTCATCAATGAGTATAAATTATTTTTACTAAATATATTAACTCTAAAGTGTATTGGTTGCTTTCATTAAAAAATATTAATTTTACCGTAAAAAAAAAAAGAAAAGAAAAAAAGGTATTAGCTCTAAAGTCCACTAATTATTTTTACTAAAAAATATTAGTTGACTTACTTAAGAAAAAGTTGTAAATTAATTTTTATTTATAAATAAGTGTCAGACTTTGCATGCTTTTTTCATGTTAATTGGTTTCAGTTAGTTGAGATATTTTTCATTTATTGTTTTGTAGTACAACTTTTTCTTTGTAACTAATGGAATATACATACATACATATATATATATTACTCAACAAATGATGTATAGTGATCATTGAACATTAAAATAGTCAAGCCAAAAGGAATTCATCTACTACCCAACACGGGACATAGACAAAAAAAATAACAAAAATAAAAAAAGAAACAGCCAATACACAATCAAGAGAGACTTGTGAAACACCAAAAATATAAGTCTTCTTTTAGGATAGGCAAACTTCACACGAGAACAAATACGTTACATTTTTCCATCTTGAAGTTCCCTAATTCATGTTGGAATTTTTTCTCCTTGGTAGTCAAGAGCCTAAGGACATTCCAATGTTAACCTTACCATTTCATGAGTTAACATGTTCCGATCTCGTGGGATGTAGAAAACGGCTATCACTAAGCCTTCTGTTGGTCCCAGATAGACAATAACAGGTGGGAGGGGGGGGGGGGGAATACACCTGTAAGTACATATTTTTTAAGAAAAGATTTTCACAGTGGACTAAAGAACACAATCTACTTAATTAAAACACAGTGGACTTGAAGGTCCCCTGAAAGGTAGCCTGTGATTTAAACCAGAGTATTTTATTTGCAGCGGATTAAAAGTTAACACCTTTAGTAGTTTAAACCACACACTCAAAAGAATAAAGCAGTAGAGACGTCACAAGAGATTTATAGTGGTTCGGAGTTAAACTCTCCTACATCCACTTTTGATTTAACAGGAGAATTTCTTAACCTTAGGAATTTCTTGTTTTAGAGTGCCAAGGTGCACTGATTAAGAGTAGCTGATCTTGATCTCTAGGATTTTTCCTTGAGTCCTAGTCCTCTCAAGATTTGAGATTGAGAAACACCTCAGCTTACTTTCTTCCAACTCTCAGCCTTGAACCTATACCAGTTGAGGGCTTTGAGTATTCCAATTAATGTTGAGATAACCCTTTACAATGTAGATCAATATCAGGGTTGAGTTATTTCAGTAGGTTTCTAAGAAAGATACAGTGTAAGCCTAAGATACAGTGTTGAGCTCTAGATAGTGTAAGCACTTGGGAAACAAATGTGATTTCGAGTGCTTGAGAGTGATAATCTTTGGAGAGCTTTGAATTCAGATTAGCTTGTTTGTTTCCCGTGCTTAGCTTCTTCTTCAACTTCTGTATTTATAGACATAATTTGAAAAATAATCCGTTGGAGAGATAGTTCTAAAATTATGCTATTTTTGTAGTACAACATTCTTCAAAGATTTTCTTCAGATTTTGGATGGTCAATTCCAAGCATTAATGGTTGAAAGCTCATTAAAATGTCTGCTTAGTATTAATGCAACCGCCTTTGAAAAGTGTGCCATCCTAGGTTGTTGGTTGCGTCTGAACATGGTATTGACAGGCCAGTCTGACAGTGTCAGGTCCGTACATAGGTGGCATCTCCTAATTGGTCTGTCTATAATTGTTCCTCAGACCAGTCAAACGGTTATACTAAAGTCACCTGTCACTTTCATCAGGTGACTTAGAACATTCCTTTTGTTGCATTTAACACTTCATTTAAGTGTTGCAACTTCCTTCATTAATGTTGTGAAGCATTTAATGAATCAGGCTTGTTCTACACAGAGGGGTTTTTCAGGCTACTTGGACTTTGTCTTCTGAGGTGCCTTTCTCCAGGGGTGGGTGTATTTACCAATCTTTCATCAGGCTAGTCTGAGTTATACAAGCTACTTTCATCTTAAGTAGCCTGTCTTTTACAAACCTAGTTTTTCTTAGTTTTTGACTTAGCCTCCTAACACTTAGGCTATTTTTCTAAGTTATACAACTGTTACAACACAGGGGATTCTTTGGGATTACATCAAAACATTTTTATACTTCATTTCCCAACAATTTCTCCATTTTTGATAAGACCAAAGTCTAGCCTGTCTTATTTTCATCAGTGGACTTATACTTAGAAAAATTTGAGAATTTCAAGTTCCCCCTGAATAAGTTCCTGTAGGTTAGTTAGGCAGTTTATAGGAAGCATGATAGAGCAGTGCAAAGCCTAACTGATAATGAGATATTATCTCGGGCTCAAAAGGATAGTGATTTTTCATTAAAGATCAAGGGATTACAATTTACATGATTTTGATTGTAATCAAAAGGTAGAACAATCCTGCCCATAAAAAAATAGACTGATAAACTCCATCTTTCAGTACCTTCTTCAGTAGACATTTCCTTGACCTAATTCTCTTCCCAGCGGACCTTTCAGAGATTGGCAAAAATGGGTTCCAGTCCATACTTATTGAAGACCCTCTTCTTCAATTCAATTTTCTTCTTCATGACTTCAGGGGTGTGGCCCTTTAATCCGAGTTGCTCACAAATTAACAACCATTCACCAAGAATCTCTTGAAGGTTGACTTCCCCACTTGCATCCATTGGGGACATATACACAATAGGTCCAGGGGCCTTGAAAGACTGACCTCCATTGTGTTCCTCCCATGCATTGAGAATTTTGGGATAAATCCCAGGCCAGTTTTCCACCATTTTCTGATCAAACACCTCATCAGCTTCCACTCCTTCAAATTCCCCAGTCACATAGTAGGAGTAAACAAACTCCCTCTTGATCTCTTCCCATTGATCATTAATATCTCTGGGAACCCAAGGATCTATGTGAGGAAACTCGGCCGCTGGTTCACTAGCCTGTCTCTGACTTCTTCTAGCCTTCATCCTCCAATATGAGTTTCTGGGCTTTCTTGGCGGTAGAGGCTTTATCAGTTGCCCACTCTCCATCAAATTCCTCTTTTCCTCAGTTTTCTCCATGTTATGCTCATCCAGAGACTTCCCTGCCTTCACTGCTTGGGCCAGGGGACTGAGAGTAGGCTTCTTGAAAAGCTCCTCAGTGTACTTCACCTTCTCAGGCTGGACCTGAACTACTTTAGACAAAGGGGGTGGATTATTCACAGCCAGTTCCTGTAGTTCTTCCTTTTCCTCTTGAGTAACCATCACCCTTCTATTCTTAGTGGCCTGTGTATAAGTAGATCCACTCACCTGAGCACTCCTCTGTCTCTTTTCTCACATAATCTGTTCTTTGGCCTTAGACAACCTGGTCTCACTTCCTTTGTCAGCAGGCTGTTTTCCTTTCACATGAGCTGTTGCAAGTTCTCCTTCTTTCACCAAGGTGTAGATTTCCTTGTTAACATCTGAAACCACCTTCTCAGGACCAGGCCCCTTACCTCCAATGGTTGGTTCGCCAAGAGGCCTGTCTCCATCATCACCCTATTTTCTTTCCCCCTTCTTGCTAACTTTCCTCGAAAGTTCAGCAAGAGCCATTGGGTGTTTAGCAGTATCCTGCTCCACTACCCTGAGATTAGTGAGGCAATACTCTGTCTCTTCATCCAGTGCCTTCAGGTGATAGGCAGCATTCATACCAAAGTCTGTAAATGGCTTCAATTTCTCCTAAATGATGAGATTGGTGGCATCCTGAGTAGGCATCTCAGAGAGTGCTTGCTTGACCTGCTCCTGCAGTTTTGCGTTCAGAGCAACTTCCCTTTTCTTCAAGTACTCCTCCATCTTGTTCATCAGACCACCAGCCATAGAGTTTATGGTGGCCTGAATCAGTCTCTCTCTGTCTTCCACATTTTCCTGTCTAACTGCAACAATTGCCTGTTCATTAGTCTGCCTGTCTGGTTCAACACTTTCCTTTAACCCAGCAATCTCCTTAGTCAAGTTCATCTCCATCTTGTCCATATTTACTGACTGGTTAGTGATGAGTGTAAGGCTTGTTCCCTGGAGTTGATCAAGATGATCATCAATCACAGCAGTTTCAATGGACTGTTCTTCCATTAGGGTTTCAAGGTTCTCCAGCTTCCATGTTAATGCAGTTGCAAACTCCCTTCCTTCATTCTTGTGTTCAATACCAGCATGGACCACACTTTGAAATACTCATTCAATCTGGGCAATAGGAGTTTCATCAGGTGAAGACACAACTTCCTTCTGAGTTTCCTGAGGATTAGGCTGGTTGGGGGTAGCCTGACCCTCAGTGACCTGTAACACTTGAGTCTCATGTCCTTCAATAGCCTGTGAGGAGCCCTGATCAGGAGTAGCATGTCCTTCCGTTTCTTCAATAGGGTGTTCCTTAGATTCTGCAGGTGGATTGGCTCCCTCAGCCCCATCTCCACCTTCTTTGTGTCCTTTATCTTTTGCCTTGTCCTGAGGCCCTTCAATCAGTCTTGCCTCCTCCAACTTCTTTGCCACAAGCTTGCCAAAGTCCTACTCTGCCAGTAGCTGGCTTGTCTTCCTTACTTGAGCAAACTCAAGTATTTCCCTCTCTTCCTTTCTCCAGAAGGACTTTCCTTTTCCTTTCACATCCTCAAGCAACTCATACAAGTACCCATCCTTCAGCTTCACCAAAAGCTAGACTCCCTCAAACATCTCCTTGAGAGTAGGATGTGAATTCAAGGCAAGATATAGGCTTTCTATTTCATAACATGCATGTTGGTCCCGAAACGAGTAAATCAGTGTATGGGGGGGGGGAATACACTGATGTCAGATTCTCCCAAAATCTCAGGAAAATGCTCTTTCAGACTTAGTCAGGAAGATCCTGATGTGTTCAGTTAAACTGATGGTCCACAGAGGCAGCAGGGACATATCAGCAATGAACCAGATAGGCTAAGTTAGAGTGTGCTCTCAGAAGCTCAGTAGAGATAACCCACCTACTGACAGCTTGGAAGCAAGTCAGTCGGATAGCTATCTCAGTAAGCTAGAGTTAGTGTGGAATGTGAGCCCTTAGGTTTCTACTCATTTTAGTTTCTGAAAACTTTGATCAGTATTGCTTATTAAAATGTGTTTAAGGCTGGTGCACAGTTTTAAGTATCAGGATGAAGGATCAGTCCTAATGATTTGAAACAATGCAAGTATGCTCAGTTTAATAAGATGACAAGTATGATCCTGAGCAAGCAAGTAAATCAGCACAAGGGGACATTTTTAACGTGGTTCAGAGATAACCAACTCCTACGTCCACGACCTGATTAAACAGGAAGTTACCATCTACCATCGAGGATAGGTACTTGATTATTACGTGCCAAGGGACACGAGTAGCCTCTCCCTCTCTAAGGAATCGACCCCTGGGCGTTTTACAAGTCCCAGTCCTTCTAACCAACCAACTCACAGACTGAGGGGTTTGGTATTCACGTTTCCAACTATTGTGTGCTGATCCTTCTAAACAAAAAAGTTCTAAGGATAGGATCAACACTCTAAGCAACATACAGATTAGATTCCTACTACAACACTAGGGAAATTTAAAACATCAGAGTGTTGCTTCAAATTTGCTTTGAGTGCTTGGAATCTTGAGAATGCTTTCACTTGGAAATTTCCCGTAACCTTGAATGGGTGCAAGGTCATCTGTATTTATAGGGAGTTTTGAAATAGATCCGTTGGAGGAGATCTATTTCAAACCTTCCTATTTAGGGTAGGTGCAGGTTTTGGTTGTCCTTGTCTGACAATAGCCATACTAATCTGATCCACCGCCTGCAGCTCTGAGAAACATTAAATGCGGCGCAGTCTCCATACTTACGTGTCACCTCCTCACTGGCGTTTGTCCAACGGCTAGTTTGTCGACTTTGACTTTGTTAATCTCATACATTTATAACTCTAAGTTCCTCGTTCTTTACTCAGAATAAATGTTTGTCTTTACTACGGAGATGCTGACATTCTCTTTGTCTCTCAGACTCCGTTGCACGTGTAACCTTACCTTATCAGGACTTACAAGTATCAGATAAACTGATACTAAGCCCAAATCAGGTCTTATGAACATCAGTAAGACGTTCAGCCTGATCAAGGTTACACTTGCCCTTCACTGATGGAGTCATACCCTGAGCATGCTTAGTGTACTAAGTATGGACATCATTAGTGGTTGTCTTCAGGATGACTTCCACAAAGCTTCAGGACTCTTTCCAGGTTTCTCAGGTTCAGCTTCAGGTTGATCATCTTCAGGACGATCTTGACCCTCAGGGTTGGAGATGCTTCTGACTTCAGACTCTTGGGACGTCACCATCAGTCTTCAATCTTCAACATGTTCCCCCTGAATTGAATACCTGTAAATAGAAAAATCTATTCTAACCTGACTATCCTATCATCCTGATGAATTATACTTAGGCAAATTCATCATGGGGTTTTGGGATCTAATTGAAACACTTAAGATTGTCCCAACAATTTCCCCCTTTTTGATGATGCCAAAACCCTTAGAAAAATCCTAACAATCTAAACAAGTTACTGAAAGTTTAGTATTTAGTTCAGGAACCTCTAACATTTTAGGTTCTCAGTTTTATAAGATAGAATCAGGAAAGGGATAGTACAGTTCTGGATAAAGTGCAGAAAAGTAAATCAGGAGTCAACAAGGTGTTGTCTCAGGAATATAAAATAGTTTCAATGAAATGGAATATAAAGTACAAGGATCCTGAAACTATTACAAAGATATTCCTGAAATACTAATCCTGATCAACTAGTCTTTATCATCCCACCTTTCCAAGAAAAGTCCATACTTTCCTAAGACTTTCATCTTCGCAGCGTGGAGCTGAGCTACATCTTCGAGAGCACTGGAACCGCTTGCTACTGATGCTATTACCTTCTGAATTGTGTTCCGGTCAAGGTGATGATTGATACTGAGGGTCGGAGGAATGTAGATGATATTCTCAGGAGCCTTTATCTGGACATGAGCTTTATCAGCAAACCGAACGATATCAGTCCAAAGGTCAGCATAGTGCAAGGCCATCCAATCGCAAAATATGACATTCTTGTCCTGATTCTTGCACTTCAGCCACCGCCCATACACATAGTACTTGTCCACGAACTCTTTCTTGATTGGAATCCACTTATCATTCAGTTCAGGAGGGACGAAGTTGTCCACGTACTCATTGTTTACCAAAATTGTGTCTCACGCAAGTGTACGTGGTCATTGTTGTCGTGGCAAGTTAACCAAGTTAAATATCAAACACAAAGAAACGATGCGATATCAAGCAAGTATTGAGTGTTCACAAAGGCTAATAGCTAGGAAAACAAGAAAAATGTCATGTTTTCTATCTACTTCACAAAGCTAAGTAAAAGCTAACTATCACCTCTAAGAAGTGAGCAAAAGTGGTGTGTGTGCATGGAAGTAATCCTACTATGGTTCATCTAGTGTCCTATCCATCCTAGCATGCAAAAGGTCTCTTGGTGTCTTAATCAAGTCATGTCTCTAACTAATGTCTAGATCTCTATAACAACACAAGCTAAAGGGCTCTATTAGGTGTCTAGATCTCTCTACAATACCAAATACTCTAATTAAGAGGTCTAGGCTAATATGGAACTCTCATTGGTCATACAAGCCAAATATCAAACACTTGGTATGCATAAAGTTCTTATAGCTCAATTCTCATTTCATTGCTAACTCATATAGGCTCATTCCATCCAATTAAACATCTCAAGTATTCATACAAGTCATTAATAAGAGAACTAATCCATCAAGATCACTAATTCATACATAGGATTAATAAGAACTAAATTTACCATAATATTCATGCAACCATGCAACCATGCAACAAGGTTATTAGCCCATGGCTTATTGGTAATGAAAATCAATAATTAACATTATAATCATCATAATTATGAACTAAAACAAGAGAATTAAAGGAAAACTTACCAAATGTAGATGAATGGAAATACAAGCATCAAATCTTGAAAAGCTATCTCCTAATCCAGATTGAAAAATACAAAATTCAACCATAGGAATGTAGCTTGAATGTAGACAAGTATGCAGGAACAAACAGATCGAAAATCTGATGGACGGATCAAAAGTTATGGAAGAATGAAGATTGAAATCTAATGAAGAACCCACTATGTAACCTCTAATCTCTCTCTAAAACTACCTAATTCTCTCTCTAATCTAATCTAAGAAAATGGAATAATGATGGAATGCTTGGAAATCTGATCCTTGAGGTATCTATAGTGCCCACCATGTTTAGTCCAAAGTGCCCTTCATTAAACGCGCGAAAAGACAAAAATAACCCTAAAAATCCGCAAATCCAGCATGGCGCTAAACCAAGGCCTTAAGCTGTCGCCATGGTCGACATCGGGCTCAAATGCCACTCGAGCAGAGGCTGGAAGCGCGACCAAGGGGGTTCCCGTGTCGTGCGAGGGGTTCGGCTCTCGACCAAGAGTCTTTCAGTGCCGATCGATCTTCGACTTCTCGTTTTCATCATATCTTGAGTTCTAGAGCTCCGATTGTCTCGATTCTTTTTCCGTTGTGACCCTCTATTCAAACTCTTCGACATGGTATATCATTTGCATCAATTGGCTTGACTCCAGAAATCTAGACTTTTATCAAACTTGCTCGTTTCTTCACCATTTTGCTTGTTTTCACCTATAATTGCAACGTTCTAGCAAAAAAGGTTAAATGCACAAAGTATATCATTTTAGGGTCAAATATGAACATAAGCACATCAAATCCATATAGAAATGGATGCAAAAAGATGCAATTGTGACCCTAATGACACCCCCAAACTAGATTGTTGCTCGTCCTCAAGCAACTAAGCGATAAGATAGGAGAATAATTGTATCAATGAAGCATCAAGCACAAATCAAATGCCATGAAAGTATCAATCAATGTCAAGCAAGTCTAGAATGCAATCTCATCTAATCAACCATCAACAATGAATCAATACGCAAGATATCAAATCAATGAGTCAAGATCCTCACAAGATAAGTGTATAACTCAACCCTCAAGTGTATTAGGTTCTCTCAATCATCACACCACATACACATACTACCATAAGCTTGGCTCAAGTCTACATTCTCCACCACTTGAAATGACAAATCATTCACACATCAATGAGGACTTTCATAAGGTTGTAGTGTTGGCTCTTTGGTAGGGAAGGAAACATATTGATAAAAGTGACTAAGTATGATTAGTAAAGCATAGAAGGAATCAAGTAATAGATCATTCAAATCTTCATGCAATGTTGCATACACTCTTCATGCATCTTCTAAATCACACTTTCAAGAATCATTCTTCCCTTTCTTTGCAACTCTTTAGCCATACAACAAAAGTCAAACTTGACCATAATTTCAACAAAAGTAAACCTTTTCTCATGCTTTGCTAGCACTTACCTTCTTGCAAATTAATCCATGCATAGAATCTCTTGAATATCTTTCAACTTAGGCCAACATCTTCTTCATCAAATCACCAATCTTCATTCCTTCTTTTCACTCTACTAATCATAGGGACAAAAGAGTTCCAAAAAGGAAGGAAAATGACTTAAAGTGTGGTTAGCCAAAGGAAAGGTCTATAGGCACAAAATGGTAAGCAATGGATAATAATATCAATGGTAGGCTCATAGGGCAAAGTTACTCAATATAGATCAAAGAAATGCCTCAAATCATATCATGCAAACTTTTCATCGAATGTAGTCTCAAATAAGACCCAAGCCATGTTCTAGAGTAAAATGCACATGTGTGGAACTTACATAAAAGAATATCATCCGTTCAAGATTGAAACGGGCATCAAAAGCTCAAAACTCACGGGTAGGTTTGATCAAGACTCATATCATATCAAAATGCTCAAATCATCAAAGTATCAAGCATCATAAAATCAATAACAAACTAGACAATACATGAATCAAGAAATAAGTCCACTACATCTAACATGAACTCTCAACACCATACAACAATTCGACTATCTCATGCATCACTACTCTAAACTAACAACAATATGGCTAAAATCCACAAGCAAAACAAGACATCATAATAGGCACATGATCTAAAAACATCATAGAAGCACTAGAATCATCCTAAACATAGCATTGCAATGAGATTTGCGAAACGAAGACACCCCCAAACTTTTTTGGACCAAGGGTCTAAAAAGTTTGGCAAAAGTGAAGTAAAGATCATGCAATGCACTCAATCAAAGCACAATACAACAAGAATAAACACTTAAGCTCAAAATAGGAATCTACAATCAAGCAAACTAAACCTAATAATGGAAGCACATAGGGAGATAAATGTAAAGACATACCTTGAGTTGAGATTATGAATAGGAGAGTGACTTGCCACTTACACGAAAATGTCCTTCTTGGCCAAGTGAGAGAGAAATCTCCTCATCACACCTTTCTAGAGCTCACAAATCACATCAATTATCATTGCAAATCAAAATTTGAAGAACGAACACACCCCCCCAAACGTTTTTGGACCATGGGTCCAAAAAGTTTGGCAAAGAGTGATGAAAATAGGATTTGCAATGAATCAATGATCAAACAATGCATATATAAGCTCAACTAAACCAAGAAATCACCTTATATAACAAGAGGCAACACCCCCAAACTAGGATAAATAACATGCACCAACCAAGGTAGAAGAATACACTACCTTATATGAAACAAATCAAAACAAATATCACTATCTAAACTACAAAGCAATCCTAATAAGCAAGAACTTTTTAGGATGAGTTGCCTCCCATCTAGCGCTTGGATTTAACGTCCTCTAGCCGAACGACACCAATGATAGCTAAATGGCCAAAGATATGTATCATTCCTCCCATCAAACATCAATTTCAAAGCATCATGATTAAGGAAACATGTAGGATTTCTACCCCATACCCCTACTTTCCTTATCAATTTGAACTTGTAAGCACATGCATATTTTTCCTCTCTTCTCCTCATAACAATCCACCCCCATTTCCTACTATCAAATATATTCAAGAGGATTCTTAATTCAATCTTATCATTAATCATATCAATAGGCAAGATGAAATCAATATAAACAACATTATCAAAGTAAGCATAAATGGAAGAGTCCAAGTGTTTAGAAATGCTCATTTCAATTGTAGGCTCCTCTTTTTCTTCATTTTGTTGTTGTTCTTCCATGAAGCTCATGTTCATGAGTGGACATTCATCTTCCTCTTCTTGATCTTTCTCCTTTTCTCCTCTTGAATCTTCTCCTTCCTTAACCTCCACTTCTTGTTCTTGATTCCTATTAATGCAAACAAAGGAAGTCTCATATGCATTATCATCATAAAGAGGATTAATATCATACTCAATATTATCATTAAAAGGATTAATAGAAATTAATTCTTGAATAGAAAAAGTTTTAATCTCCTCATGATGATCATCATCTTCATCTTCCACATTCCCTTCAACTTCATCATCTAAATTACCCCCATCTTCCTCCTCTAACTTTTCTTCACAAATCTCATGGGCTTGTTGGGTCAATTGCTCCAATTGGAGCTCTAAGCTCTTGAATTGATCTCATTGAGATTTGAAAATTTCATCAAACTTCATATTTGTCTCCTCAAAGCGCCTTTCATCCTCTCTTTGAATTTCTTCGAGTTGATTGAAAGGCATAGGAATGGGTGAAGTGTAGGAATATGGATCCTCAAAGGAATAGGAATCTTGATAAGTATATGAGTTAGGAGGATAAGAAACTTCTTGTGGAGGTGGTGGTTGATTTGCGTAAGGTTGATATGTATAGGAATTAGGAGGATATGTGTCTTGTGGGGAATATGAGCAATGGTTGTATTCACCCATCTCAATCGAGTTCACTCCTACAAAAACAAGCAAGTATCAACACTTACCAAGAATAGTAAAAAACAAACAAAGAAAAACAAAGAAAAGAATTGTAAACAAACAACACAAGCTTGACAAAGAGATCGTTTCCCCGGCAACGGCGCCAAAAACTTGTTTGCCAAAATTGTGTCTCACGCAAGTGTACGTGGTCGTTGTTGTCGTGGAAAGTTAACCAAGTTAAATATCGAACACAGAGAAACGATGCGATATCAAGCAAGTATTGAGTGTTCACAAAGGCTAATAGCTAGGAAAACAAGAAAAAGATCATGTTTTCTATCTACTTCACAAAGCAAAGTAAAAGCTAACTATCACCTCTAAGAAGTGAGCAAAAATGGTGTGTGTGCATGGAAGTAATCCTGCTATGGTTCATAGTGTCCTATCCATCCTAGCATGCAAAAGGTCTCTTGGTGTCTTAATCAAGCCATGTCTCGAACTAGTGTCTAGATCTCTCTAACAACACAAGCTAAAGGGCTCTATTAGATGTCTAGATCTCTCTACAACACCAAATACTCTAATTAAGAGGTCTAGGCTAATATGCAATTCTCATTGGTCATACAAGCCAAATATCAAACACTTGGTATGCATAAAGTTCTTATAGCTCAATTCTCATTTCATTGCTAACTCATATAGGCTCATTCAATCCAATTAAACATCCCAAGTATTCATACAAGTCATTAATAAGAGAACTAATCCATCAAGATCACTAATTCATACATAGGATTAACAAGAACTAAATTCACCATAATATTCATGCAACCATGCAACAAGGTTATTAGCCCATGGCTTATTGGTAATGAAAATCAACAATTAACATTCTAATCATCATGATTATGAACTAAAATAAGAGAATTAAAGGAAAACTTACCAAATGTAGATGAATGGAAATACAAGCATCAAACCCTGAAAAGCTATCTCCTAATCCGGAATGCAAAATACAAAATTGAAACGTAGAAATGTAGCTTAAATGTAGACGAGTGTTCAGGAACAAACAGATCAAAAATCCGACGATGGATCAAAAGTTATGGAAGAAAGAAGATTGAAATCTAATGAAGAACCCACTAAGTAACCTCTAATCTCTCTCTAAAACTACCTAATTGGCTAGACTCCAGAAATCCAGACTTTTATCAAACTTGCTCGTTTCTTCACCGTTTTGCTCATTTTCACCTATAATTACAACTTCCTAGCCAAAAAGGGTTAAATGCACAAAGTAAATCATTTTAGGGTCAATTATGAACATAAGCACATCAAAACCATATAGAAATGGATGCAAAAAGATGCAATTATGACCCTAATCACTCATATGTGAGAGGGCCAGCATCCTGAGAAATTCTCTTCTTCTTGGTCGCAACAATTGCTTTCTTCTTGACAGCTTCAGGGGCAGGCTTCTTTGGATCAGTCTTCTCCTTCAGCTCAGCCACTTGACCCTTCAGCTTTTGGAGCTCAGTTGCCTGACTCCTGACATGCAATGCAGTCTCCAGTGTCAGTTGCTTTGACTTCTTCCTCCCCTCGATGATGGGATCACCAGGGAACTGCTGCTCCTCACACTCCTCCATCAATTCATGAACTGTAACCTGAGCTTTCTGTTTTTGAACACTTGACCTAGGATTTTTCGCAGCTTTCCCTTCCCCCTTTTTGGCAGCATTAGGGGTCCAATCCTCCTCGTCCGGCTTCTTATGAATGTCCTGGATCAGGATCCCCTGCGATGCCTGTTGGTCCGCCACCACCTTCACATCCTTGACCACCTGATCATTCTTCTCCGCCCTGATCAGGCTCTCGGATAAGTGACTCTCAAACTCCTTCCGTATGACAGCAATCTCTTGCTTCCTCGCTTAGCATTCTTCAATCATAGTGTTGAGGGATTTGTGTAATGCATCCTCAGAAGCCTTCTGACCTTCTCTCAGCTTGGCCAGAAGTAAGTCATCCGCAGACTTGGCCTCTTCCCGAGCTACTGTCCTGACATGGGCCTCCTGCCCCTTCAGTGCTTCAGCAATGAATGCCTTTATCTTGTCGTCCAGGCCACTCAGAGCTGAGTCTATCATCGTTTAGACTTTGTCAGTAGTGAGCTCAGTGGATCATTGTTGCTCGATGCTCAGGAATCTGTCAAGTGATTCCTTCCTAGCACTAAGTAACTCAGACGTCAGTTTTTTGAATTTCTGACGCTGACAATCAAGTTTCCCGAGGATGTTTCTCGCCATCAGTGAAACTCCCACTAAGATGGTTTGAGATTTCCTCCTCCTTCTGGTGGATTTTATTTTGGAAGACTCGGTCAGTGAGGCCTCTCCTTGAGCCTCAGCAATCCCGGCCCCTGGGAGTGCGTCATCGGCCGGTGCACCTCCTCCTGAGGTCGCACCTTCCCCAACTACCGGGACTATCGCCAGTTCCGTAGAAGGGTTGGGCTGAGGATTGTTTGCCCTGACAACCGTGATGAAATCATCCTTCATCAGCACTTGAGCGAAAGAGCGGATAATGAACTTATCACAAAGTGTTTGCTCCTGGTCCCTGAGCCAATCTACTCCCTTAGCCTTAATTAGCGAAGCCAGCTCCGGAGATGATGCCCTTCTCATGATCACTAAGGTCCTAAGTTGAATCACATCCTCAGCATAGGGATCCTTCAGGTCTGGCAAGTGCTGGCAAGCAAATCTGATGGCCTGGGAACGTGCATCCAGCTCAAATGGGGTCAGTCTGGGTGGTGTCGGAACCTCATCCTGATTGTCAGATTCAGACTCTTCTTCTTCGTTCGACACCACCCATTTTCTGCCCTGGTTGTCTTCCAAATCCTCATCATGGAGCTCCTCCTGAGCCTCTATCCCTTCAACTTGATGATGCTCCTCCGAGCCATTATCAGAACTCCCTTGCCTTTCCTGGGCAACTACTCCTCCTTCAGCTTCCACAACTGGCTCCGCCTGAGCCTCCTTCTCCCCATGCTCTTCCTCCACCTCCTGAACTACCTCCATTATGTGGGTCTCAGCCATTTCGTGATCAGTCCTGAAGGGAGTCTCGGACTAACCAGTGGTAACTTCACCACCTTGGCCTTCTGCTTCAGGTTCCCCCTGGGCCTGAGTCACCTCCTCCTGAGGATTCTTCTCAGCTTCCTGAGCCATCTCCGGCTCAGTTGGGGGTTCAGCAACCGGAGTCACTGAAGGTGTTGGAACTGATGGAGTGGTTGTGGTGATGGATTTGGCATTGGTCACAGTCCTTGGCTCTGGGATATCCGACTCAGTCTCGGATTCATCCCTCAGCATCGTCTTCTTCTCAGTGGTCTCAACAATTTTTATCCCCTTAACCTTCACCTTCTTGGGGGCAGACTTTGCTGGCTCCTCCTAAGCCTTAGAACTGGTTCCCTTGCCTTTTCCCTTAGACACCTTCTTTATCTCAGTGTCGTTAATCCTCTTTACTGTCTCCGCAGCATTCTGGAAGAGAATGTGCTTATCCTTGAAGTCGATCAGCCCCTCCTGATCGATATCTCCAAATTGCAGGCTCTGGAGCATTACTGAGAGCCTCGATCCGAAATGGGGATTCTTCGCAAAGAAGATTTGATCCCCCTTTCGCTCCACTTTCTTCGGTTCCTGAGCAAGCTTCTGGAGAAAGTATTCCTCCCAATCTACCTTTGCGTTTTCCACCACTGCAACCATCACGCTGATCTTGGGCAGAGAGATCTGCTCCATTCCCCCAACAAAGCCCATTATGCTCTGAATGACCACCTCGAACATAAGCTTGTAGGCAGGCATCATGAGTTTCTTGTTCCTTTTGCTGAATATCTCCTGAGCTTCAATCATGTAGGTGTCAAGGCAGGCTTGCTCATCCCCCGCCTTGTACACTGATGGATCTGACAGTTGTTCCTCGTCAGTGGAATAAGGCAGCTTGTATGTCCTCCTGATCAAGTCCCTCACGTTCACCTTCTCAGAGAAGTGCTGAACGAATCTCTTGCCATCCTTCTCAACCGTCCTCCTGAGTGGAATTACTGATTCCCACTCACCATCATCGTTCTGAGTCAAATTTACGTAAAAGGCAGCGATTTGATGAGGACAAGTTTTAGCAGGCTTGATCGAAACGAAGTCAAGGAGCCCAGCAGTCTTGATGGCTCCATAAACTTTTCTGAGCTCTTGGATGGATGATCGGTGGGAGAAGTCGACCAACCATTCGTATGTAACCTTCGATTCCACAGAAGAGATAGCAGCGTGGAATTTCTTTGCGTCAGTAACAGACATAGTGGGTGCAGAAGAAGCCATTGACGGAAAGCTTGAAAGAAGGAAGTTAAGTTGCAGAAAATAGGGTGCTTAGAAATATATGAGTACGTAAAGGGTGCACTGTGAATAAACCTTCCTTTTATACCCAAAAGTTCAGTTTTAGTGTGTGGTTCAGATTTAAAACCCTTGAGAGTCAACTGTGGAGATTAATCCGTTGTTTTTGCATGTATCAAAAGACGTGCCTTTCCATTTTCAAAGGTAATAATTCAAATTTTTATGGAAAACTGTTCCCGCCCACACTTACATTAAATGCGTGTCAGAGGATGTTTGAAATAAATACCCATTATTGCATTTAATAAAAACTGAATAATAAATGAACGACTGGGATGCAAGTTAAAAACCCTTTGACTGATGTGGTGTCAGACAGAATCAAAAGTGATGTAAGCAAGTCACGATGAAAGAAAGTTCAGGAAAACATACCCGTCAGTCAAGTATAGAAACCTGACTGATACCTTATGAGACCGATCAGGGTGACATGCCCTGAAATCTGTGTCCTGAACCTAAAATCATCCTGATCCTGAAGATCTTAAATCTGATGTCTGTTCCCCCTAGAAGCCATCCATCTCTATGCAACCTGATCCTGAGTTAGTCATCCTTCCTGACCACCTTGTTCAGTCCTGAACCAGGATTCATACTGAATCCTCTACACCTGTGTCAAGAAGTCCTAACTCTACTGACAACTCAACAAACCTAGTTTTAGGCAAAGCCTTAGTCAGGATGTCAACTCTCTGCTTGTCAGTAGGGATCCTCTCCATCCTTATATCCTTCTTCTCAACATGATCTCTTATAAAGTGATGCCTGATGTCTACATGCTTACACCTTGTGTGTAAGATTGTGTTTTGGAATATGGCTATAGCACTGTTATTGTCACAATAAATTGGGACTTCAATGGCCTCTACTTGGTAGTCTCTCAGTTGTTGCTTCAACCAAAGGATTTGGGAGCAACAACTGCCTGCCGCCATATACTCAGCCTTAGTTGTAGACGTTGCAACACTTGTTTGTTTCTTGGAAAACCAAGAGATCAGTTTGCTCCCTAGAAAATGACATGTGCCTGTAGTTGATTTCTTATCAATTCAACAGCCTCCATAATCAGCATCAGAGTAACCTGTCAGTTCTAGGTTGTCATCAGAGGGATACCAAATTCCTAAATTGACTGTACCTTTCAGGTATTTCAGAATCTTTTTGGCACTCTCTAGATGACTCTTCTTCGGATTAGACTGATACCTCACACACACTCCAACTGCATAGGTGATGTCAGGACGACTTGCAGTCAGGTACAACAACGAACCAATCACTGCCCTATATTCAGTCTGATCTATTGAGGTCCCCTCCTTATCAGGATCCAGCTTCTCATTTATGTTCATGGGAATACGTGAGACTTTGCTGGACTGGGCTCCAAACTTCTGAATTAAATCCCTCGCATACTTGGACTGATTGATGAAGATTCCGGAGTCAGTTTGCCTGACCTGAAGACCTAAGAAGAAGTTAATCTCTCCCATCATTGACATCTCAAACTTCCCCTTCATCCGCTTTGAGAATTTCTCACAAAGCCTCAGGTTCGGCGATCCAAAAATAATGTCATCGACATAAATTTGGACCAAGAGAATGTCCTCCCCTTCGGATATCCTGAATAGGGTCCTGTCCACTGTTCCTTTCACGAACCCGTGGTCGATCAGGAACTGGGAGAGAGTATCTGATTAGGGTCATAATTGCATGTTTTAGCACACATTTCTATATGCTTTTAGTGATATTATGTTCATATTTGACCCTATTATGTGATACTTTGTGCATTTAACCCTTTTTGGCTAGGAAGTTGTGATTGTAGGTGAAAACGAGCAAAATGAGGAAGAAATGAGCAAGATCGAGAAAAGTACAAATTCTGGAGTTGTGTAAAATGGAGAAATTGCTATCTTATGTTGAAGATCTTGAATAGAGGGTCGTAACGAAAGAAGAATCGAGTCAATCGGAGTTCTAGAGCTCAAGATATGACAAAAACAAGGAAATCACTCATCGACCGAGACTAAGGCCTCGGGCGACACGGACTCCTTCTGTGGAAGACAAGCTTCACGCGACCCAATTACCTGGAAAGATAGCCATTTGTCGAGCTAGCTGTCGACCAAGCTTGGTCGATATTTGCACAGCTCTTGGACGACAAAAGGCACCCGTCTCGAGCAAGCTGTCGCCCGAGTGGTCGACAGGCCTACAGTTCTTGGGCGACAGGAGCTC